>JAJEJO010004925.1:782179-837179 GCA_020662805.1 Glaucomys volans
TTGGTTTGGTTTGGTTTGGTTTGGTTTGGTTTGGTTTGGTTTGGTTTTGGTACCAGGAATTGAACCCAGGGGTGCTTAACCACTGAGCCAGATCCCCAGTCTTTTTTATATTTTATTTAGAGACAGGGTCTCATGAGTTGCTTAAGCCTTGCTAAGTTATGAGGCTTGCTTTGAACTTTCCATCCTCCTCCCTCAGTCTCCTGAGCCGCTGGGATTACAGGTGTGAGCCACGGTGTCAGGCTGTACTTGGTTTTAAAGGCTGTCCTCACTGAAAAAAATCCTGTACCGAAGATATGTAGATCCAAATAAAAATGGTCAGCTGTTTTTACTCATTCATCTACTTATATTTCAACACTTATTTCTACTTATATTTTCTACATATACTTACTTATATTTGTGCTAGCTAGTCTGCACGTTTCATGCCTGTAATCTCAGCTACTTGGGAGGCTGAGGCAGGAGGATGGAAAGTTTGGGGTCATCCTGGGCAACTTAAAGAGACCCTGTCTCAGAATAAAATTTTTAAAAAGAATTGGGAATGTGACTCAGGGATAGAGTGCTTGTGCAAGGTCCCAGGTTTAATCCCCAACAAGGTGGGGGTGGGGGAAGGAAGAAGAAAAGGAAGGAAGGAAGGAAGGAAGGAAAGAAGGAAATTTTTACCTTCCCTAAGGAAAATTGCATGTGCTACAAATTAATATAAGATATTGCTTTTTTAACAAAGGGTATCAAAAATCTGAACTCTTCATTTGAAAGATTTTAAAACAAGCTAAAAATTTCCCATTTGCATGCCTTTTGTTTCTATGCAATCCATTATTTTTAGTACCAAAAATCACAATGATGTAAGCACTTCCAGTCCTCATAATTTGAAAGGTATTTTTCAAAATATCAGTCAGGTGACACATTGTTGTCAGTCACTTGTCATCATAGAAAAGACAGGCAGATTTGGGGCACTTGTCTTTTTACCAAATAAAAATCTCTAACTCCCTACATTTGACCATTCTTGAAAGGTCTTGCCTTGATTTTTGTCATCTTTCCTCCTCTCATTATAAATTATACCAAAGTATCTATAATTTGTGGGAATATAATCTTTAAATTTATGTAACCAGTTGCTACAAACTATAATACACTACAGTGAAAACAGTCTAACAAGAGTTCTCAAGGTCAGTGTCTCCAAGATGAGGCCCCTCCTATGCTGTGGGTAACATCAGACAGCCAGACACTGGTGTCAATCCACTTTCTAAAATGTTAGCAAAGCTTAATTTCTTCCTCACTGGTAAATTTCAATTGAAACTTTTTGATTTTCTTTCCATTTTGAGACTGAGTCCACAATCAGAGACTGATTCCACAGATTCATCCTCAATCCACTCAAAAAATGAGCATTATAATATATTGAACAGCTAGTAAGTACCAGGCACTTTATGTGTATTTTTCTTTAATCTTCTCAGTCATTGATGTGGTGTTATTATCTTCCCTTTATAGATGAGAACACTGCAATCTAAAAGTTAAGTAGCTTGCTAAAAAATCATAGTGCTTCTATGTAGCTAAAACCCCTTTTCTTTGTACTTTCCCACAATTATGTCTCTGGGTAACTGATTTGACTGACTTCCTCATGAAAGTTGTCTCAAAGAATTGGCTTCTTTTCCATATATATGAACAATCTGTCACATTTTGAAAGTATTATCAACTCAGCTCTGGGATTTTTTATATTCATGTAAAGACTAAAAGCAATAGAGGTTCATGACTATTGAAAACCTCCTATTGCATGAGTCATGAATTACTTCTGGCCTTGAACATGAAATTGAGATCTCTGGGCTTTCTGGAGTCATTGTGAGGTGAAATTGTAAAAGGGCTTTAGGAGTCAGAGTCCCAATTTTCTCTCTCAGTAGCGCTCCCGTTTTATTACCTAAGAACTGTGACAATTATCCTTCACTCTTTGTATAAAGTCATATCTTTACCTAATAGGTTTAAAGTGCATATAATTTAGATCTATTTATGACTACAATGATTTATGCCAGAGATTTCCAATACTGGCCAATGGGCTGATTGAATCAGAATTACCCAAGATAAATGTGTGCTAGCAGGAAGGCAGAGGAGGCCACTTCTAAAAATATATATTGTCAAGTCTTACTATCTAGAAATTCTGATTTAGTAGACCTTTATCAAGATGCAAGAGTCTGTATTAAAGAAATGTCACTGTTGATTCTAATGTATAATCTGTTTGAAGTAGCACTATTTCATTCTTCCCTTTAATATCTTGTTATTAAAAATTCACAATCAAATCATATTATAAACAAATTATTGATTCTTGTTAATTGTGAATCTTATATTGAGTCTTTCCACCAAATGAAACATTTTGGGACACAAATAGCCATTCCATAAGGTGACACTTCCTAATTCAGGTGTTCTAGGATTATTTTTAATTTGATTAAAGCAAGGCCTTCCCACAATGATTAAAAATATGTATTTCCTCGGTGCTTATGTGAATGTGACTCCTGGACCATAAGATTCTAAAATGAGAAGTCAGTTCCATGTGTTTCTCTAAGCAAACTTAACTGTTAAAATGACAAGAGGCACCATTCAGCTCTTGCCATCCTTTCAGTGACAATTATTACTTTAAGAACAGATAAAGATCCCTAAGGACAATAGGGCACAAAGAATTTTGTTGTATTTTATATCTGCCACTATTCCAGCATATGAGTGGGGGGTAGCAAGGAGTGCTTAGACAATACCTGGGTCTTTTAACTATTATTACTGTATGAGTTAAGTGACAAAAGAACATGGTTTGGAGCCAGGTAGGATTGTTATAGTAGTGAAGTAAGACAGACAGAAGTTAAGAGCAAATAGAATAATCAAGCCTCTAGCAGAATATTGCTATCAATAGCCAAAATGACTGATATGGTCTCAAAATTATTGATTAACATGTATAGGCAAACTTTCAAAGAATGCCATTAAATATTTCAATAGTATGTCTGTGATTTTGTTCAAATTATGAGTCCCTTCCCCAAAACCACCACTATAAAAGAAAAAATATGGGAATTACTCATCACTAATGTATATGTAGGAGACCCCCAGACAGCAGGATTCTGATTGTCAGATAGTCACTTCCTGTATGGTGACTATATTGATAGTCACTGAGACATCTGGCGATGATCCAGTGTTCTGGGTTGTTTCCTGGAATGACTTGGGGGCAAAGACTGAGATCCTAGTCTTGACCTTGATAGCCCCACTGGTTATTAGAGGAATACTATTTGCGTAGGGTAAACTTAGTTCCTAAAGAAATAGAAAGACCATCATCCCACTATCAGTTGCCAAGTTCTTCTGATTCCATATTAAGTTGAAAAGGGATTTTAGCCTTGTGATCTGACTTGATATTCTTTGAAAGGAAGGTAATCTTCCCAGGAGTCCAGATGGTTGGGCTATGTGCTACATCATTCTCATCAGAAAACTCTTCCTCTGGGGAGCTATCTTTTCGGAACAATAGCTAACAGTTTAACTCAGAGTAAAAATCTAAAATCTGAGGTCCAAATATTAGCTTCTTATTTCCAACTCTGACACTCGTTATACTCCCAATCCATTTAGGCAGGAACTTTCATCTTCAAAATGTTTACAGATTAGATAAAACACCAAGTCTTGATTATTAATTTATATCATGTTTTTCATATGTGTCCAGAAGATGCTTAATATTTTGCTGAATGAATGAATTCTCATTAAGTCATATGCCTAGAATTAGTAGCTACATTATAAAGTTTCAAGTGCAAAGTTTTTCCTGCTAATGGAATATATTGTAACAATGAGTTTTTCCTCATTTTTGAGAGTAGAGCTCATGGCTCCAAATGAGTTACTTCTGCCCTCAGCAAAGTGTTACAATGAACCAATACAGACTTTTGATTTTTTTTTTTTTTTTTTTGTACTGGGGATTGAACCCAGGGGTACTTAACCACTGAGCGATATCCTCAGCCCTTTTCATATTTTTTTAGAGATAGGGTCTGGCCGAGTTGCTTAGGGTCTCACTAAGTTCCTGAAGCTGGCCTTAAATTTGAGATTCTCCTGCCTCACCCTCCCAAACTGCTGGGATTACAGGCATGTGCCACAGCACTAGGCTGATTTTGCTTTCTATCTGATAGTTACTTTCAATGAAGAGGCCCTTGAAGATATTATAGTTTTCCTTTGGATTAACAGGCATTTTCACAGAAGACTTCTCTAAATTTTCTTTATACAGTGCGTATAATCATGAAATTGCCATAACTAATAAGTACTTTGAGACTCCTTACTCAATGATAAAATTCTGCACTTTTAGAGCAAGCTACCTTGGAAGACAAAATCCTTTCTGCTTTCCTTATTGTCTTCCTTGATCCTCTTTAGTTATTTGGTGTTTTACTCTCAGGGTGGGGGGAGTTTGGTTCATCATTATTTTCACTTATGCTTCACATAATAAAGAAATCATAATTTAAAGACTAAAGTGTTACTGGGACTGCTATACATACATGTGTGATAATACATGAATCAGTAAAACACCTAGAGAGCCATGAACTAATTAATTTTTTCACAATTACTTGCAACTCAAAACCTTACCTTTAAGGCATTGAGGTATAGTGGAGAACAAGTCAGAGTGCTTGGGCATTGAACAATGTAAATGAAAAGCTTCCTCTGGGAAGACAAGAAATGAGGAGATGGAACACTCACAGTATATTGTATGCATACTGTATATTGTTTATATTATATATACATATATAATAAAGTTATATATGTATATTATATACTTATATGTACATATGTATATGTATATAATATATATGATGTTAACAATATATATTATATATTACATAATTATAATTTTAATAGAATTATATATGATGCTAATAGTATATATAATTAAATATTGGAGAGCAATAAGGGCTATGAAGACAAAAAGGAGGAATGGTTATAGAAGGCTTATTCTACAGGGTGATTGGACCCCAGATCTGAATGGAGAACCATGAAGATAGCAATGGAGGAGCATTGTAGATGGAGGAACAGCACATACCACAGCTCAAGGACACATGTTTGACTTGCTGAGGGCTGAGAAAGGAGGCTGGGGAAGAGTAAGAAATAATGAGAATGGGAAGGAACAAACAGTCAGAGGCATTATCATGTAAGATTTGGTTGGCCAAGATAACAGATTTAAATTCCATTTCAAATGTGATGGGAAGCCATGTTCGAGTTGAGAGCAGGGAATCAACAATATTTGGTTTACATTTTAAAGGAATCACCCTTGGAGCTATGTGAGGAATCGACCAGAGGAAGAGGGACTCTGGAGGCAAGGGCATGGGCTCTAGTTAGGAAGCTGTTGCTTACACCCATCCATGCAAGATTATAGTGGCTTGGACTGAAGTTGCTGCTCTGGAGGAAATGAAAAATAGTCAACTCTTGAACATATTTTAAATGTTTTGCTATGGTTTGAATGTAGAGTATGAGAGTATAAGAGGACAAGCATGGAGTTAAAAATCTAAGATTTTGTCTTAAATGGGTAGATAACATATTATTACTGAGATGGTGAAGCAAGTATAGGGGAGAAAATAAAGAATTCTACTTTAAACATGTTAAATTTGACATCCAAGTTAGGCTATCCACAATTATGGGCAATTCCACATACAAATCTGCATTTCAGGAAATGCAGTAGGAAATGCATTCATCAATAGAAATGGTAAGGCCATGGGATACTCAATCTTTAGTTAGAGAAGAGAAGCAGTTTTAAGACCCTGGAGAAAAGGATCTTAAAGGGGTCTTAAAGGTTCTTAAACAAGGATGATTCAGGAAAGTAGAGTGAGAAAGAGCCGAAAGAAAACCAGGAGTGTGTGCCATGCCAGAAGCCATATGAAAAATAAAAGAAAGACTGACTGCTCAACCAAACATTTCTGGGGTTTGGATAAGTTGAGGATTAATAGATGGTCATTGGATTTGGAGGTCGTTGATGACCTTGAAAAGAACGTGTTCAGTGGAGCATGGGGGTGGGTGTTGAAATTAAGAGAGTGGAGGCTAGGAAGTGAAGACAGGAAGTTTAGATGACTCTATTGAGTGTGGCTGTAAAGAAGACAGGGAAATGGGACAGGAGCTGGAGAAAGACATGTGGCCAAGACAGGATTTTTTTTTTTAGAGATGCAAGATGATGTGTTCGTATGCTGATGGGCTTGATCCAGAAGAGATAAGGAAATCAATGAGGCTGAAGAAAAAGGAGGCACCTTCAGGCATAATGGAAGGAAAGGATAGTACTGACTGGTCTCTTTACCAAAAGGAGAATGAGGGACACATGGGGTCTAAGGCAAAAAATGTCAATAAATTTAGGTAAAAGAATAGAGACCATCTCTTCTCATGGACTCTTTTATCTCAGTGAAATAAGAAACGAGGCCGTTAATGGATAGTGAGGAAGCGAGAGGGGTTTTGGCAGCTTGAAAGGAGAGCAGAAGAGGGAACTGTAATGGAGATGGTCAACCTGTGCTGGGGTCATGATCATAAATTGACAGTATCATTCTTTTGTGTGTGTGTGTGTGTGTGTGTGTGTGTGGTGCTGGGGATTGAACCCAAGGCCTTGTGCTTGCAAGGCAAGCACTCTACCAACTGAGCTATATCCCCAGCCCAACAGTATCATTCTTGTGTGATCTTCTCCAGCCAAAATCACTTGCTTAGGTAGAAACTCAGGTTATGCAGAGAATATGATATAATATTGGAATTTTAAGTGTCAATGAATAACACTCATCTTACCTTCTTGTATTCAGAACCAATTGAGAAACTGAGGCAAAAGAGCAACCATTATTATTATAAAATGGATAGGATGTAGTTTCTATTATTCAGCCAAGTGAGGGGGGAAATTTTCCACTCTAGACTATTCCTGATGTTGGCAGGCAACTTCCTTCAGAAAAATTCATTTTATCTCCAGAGGGGAAGAGAGACTGAAGGTGGTGGGGGAGGCTGAAGGTCAAGAGAGCTTAGGGTTCTCAACTCTGGCTGCACATTGGAATTGCCTGGGAATCATGAAAAGAAACTGATGCCTAGGTACACTGCCAAAGATTCTGGTTTAACTGGTCTGGGGTGCCATCTGAGCATCTGGATTTTTTTTAAGTCCCCCTAGGTGATTCTAATGTGAGGCCAGGGTTTTCTCCAAGTAAAAAACATGGTTGGAATTTTCCAGATAAATATGACACAGGCAGAAAAGGACAAAAGAATGAAGGATGCTTTTTCAAAAATCATTACATTGAGGCATCATGGAATTTAAAGAGACAAGTGAGGAAATGAGAGAATGGGAAGAACAGTAAAAGAAAGAAGGGTCAAGGGATTGGTGGATGTTCTGGAAGCATTCCAGAATTGTGTGGAGTTGGGCAGAGGAAGGGCATTGGAAGGACAGGTGATAAATATCAGAGACACAAATGACTGAATTGAAATTCTGAGATTCTGTTAAAATGGTGAGTTCTAAGGTATGATGTTACCTTAGTCCATTTCCTGTTGTTATAACCAAATAACACAGACCAGGTAATTTATAAATAACAAAGGTTTAGAGCCATACACAGTGATATACTCCTATAATCCTCAAAACTCCAAAGGTTGAGGCAGGAGGATCATAAGTTCAAGATCAGCCTTAGTAACTTAGCAAGACCCTGAGCAACTTAGCAAGAACTTGTCTCAAAAGAAAACATGAAAAAGACTGGGGATGTAGCTCAGTAGTAAAGCACCCCAGGGTTCACTCCCCAGTACCAAAAAAAAAAAAAAGGTTTCTTCACCTCACATGGTTTTGCAAGTTCAAAATACCACATCTAACGAGTGTCTTCTTGCTGGAGGGGACTCTACAGAGTCCCAAATTGGTGCAAGGCATCACATGGCAAGACAGAAGTTCCCAGCTCAGATCTCCCCTCTTCTTATAAAGCCACAAGCCCATTAGATTAGGACCCCATCCTTACAGCCTCATGTAACCTCAACTATGTCTAAAGTCACACCTCCAAATACTAGGGCTGAATTGTTCTACCCTTCTAAGACCTGACATTGGGGATCAAATTTCAACATGAGGTTTGGTGGGAGACATTCAAACCATAGCAAATGTAGAATGAGATCACTGGAGATAAAGAGGTCATGGGCAAGAGAGACCAGTGCACTGGATAAATTATCCATGTGGATATTAAAATCACCAAGAGGGATGATGGGAACCAGAATGGCTATAGCACCTGGACTCCAGAGAAGCAAGGCGAGTCAATCTGTGGTTCACAGCAGCCTTGAGATTTGCCAGCATTCTGGTTAGGTGGTCTATTTTGGTACAGCTTTCTATGTCCTTTAACAGACAACTAATTCCATCAGCCATAGATCAGAGAGAGAGAGAGATAGAGAGAGAGAGAGAGAGAGAGAGAGAGAGAGAAAGCAGGAAGAGATGACCCCAAATGTTATCTTTAGAAACAAGAAAAAGCTTACAACTGTTTTCCAAATGTGCTTGAATTTGCATTTCCCATTGGTAAAATGAAGGAAAGACCAATGGAATGTTTATAGGTCTGGAGCATAAACCTTAAGAAAGTTCTCTCCCCCACTTGTCCTTCTCCCATTTAGTGGATGGACAAACATGGAACATGCCTTTCATGGTCTTCCTTTGATGTTAAGCATTCCAGTTTGGTGGGTTCTATTCTTACTTATTTACTATTGATGCATAACTATGCCAGAGTCAATCACTTTTCATTTGTTTATTTTGCTGATTCCTCAATCTCAGGAGCTGCCCCCTTCTTCCAACTTTCCCTTTTGCAACCTTCCAATTTGCTATGCAGCAATAATTTCCCTTTACTCTGCTCCTGCCAATTGCAGTGCCAGATGGCTTTGGTTCTGAGCCCCCTCACCCAGCCCCCCTTGAGAACAGCTGCCATTGTCATTGCTGTGAACACATCGTGGCTTTGAACCCATAGCGGGGACCCAAACTTGATGCTCAGCATTGGGAGGGGCTGGCGCTAATGCAAGGAACCATGAAAACAGCACACGCTTTTTCTTGCTGCTGTTCAGAAAAAGCCCTTAGAAAAGGCTCTTTAGCATTTTTTCAATCATCTGTGTATCAAAATCTCATTGTGGATTTTAATTCCTTTTATCACCTGACTCAGCTTCCTAGCCATGAAGTTCCCTTTGTGCCTTAAACTCAATTAGAATCCCATATTTCCTATCCTGAAAACAGATGTGAAATCACAACTGTGGGGTATGCGTAGTGTGTGTCTGTGTCTATGCATGTGTGTATGTGAGTGCACGCGTGTGCCGAGGTGGGCACTTGCCTGTGTGTTGGTGTGTATGCATTTGTGAACCCATCTCTTTTGAAATCCAGCAATTCTCTTATCCACATCCAAATATTTGTATTTAAAACTGGAAACAAATAAAAGAGTTTGGTGACTTTTTGGACAATTTTCCCCTTAAGTCAGCCTCTGAGGAAAGATAAAGGAATAGAAATTCATGTTCATTTTTTATCATGAGATATACTATGTTCATCCCAACACTAAAATTCCACTACTGTGACACGACTTAAAAAGATCATAATTTTGAGTCCTCTGAAATGGAGGTCGGTCGTGGGCCTAAAGAACCAAACAAAAAACCTTGAATCAAATTCTGTGTGGACCAATATGCATTTCAAAGACACTGCCCATGTAGTCAGTGGGTTAAGGTTTTTGTGTTGTTTTCTTTTCCTTTCTCTTTTGGGGCTGGGGGAGGGTGAGGGGCTCCCTTTCATGTTAATCTAATTGTGCACAACCCAGGCACATTTTGCCATGTAGGGAGACTTTCTTTTTAGTGTCCCTTCCCTACCACACACTCTGGCCTCTTTCATTTCTCCCCTTCTGAGGTCAGAGTGCTCCCCCGTCGTACATTTCGGGGAGATTCCCAGAATGGTGATGTATTCTGCTTTGCTGCCGAGGAATTTACTATCCCCTCACTTGGCAACAAATGAAAGTGGGTATTAATTTCTCAGAGTGCTGGTGGAAACACGGGAGAGAGGCGGCAAGAATGATGCTCACCTAAATCTGTATGTAGCACACAGCATGCCGCCATTTCAAAAGAGGGAGAGCAGAGAGAATGAAAGGAGAGAAAAGATTCTCCTGAGTTGACTTCTCTGCATTTTGCATCGTTAGGTTTTGGAGAGAGATACGAGAGGTTTGGGCCCTGAGCGGAGTTAAATTATGCAGCTGCGGGGATGCCAGGTCCTCCAGAATAGGATGCTTCGTTTAGATTTTCCACAATGCTATTGAAGTGCTTATTTTCCTCCTGAAGAGACACAAACAGATGCAAACTTCTGTAAACACTTTAGAAATGAATTCAGTGAGTTTGGCCTCTCAGCAGTGCTCAATAGCTGACAGAAAAATGTCTAATTAGTGCAAGTGGAAATAATAGGGCCACTTGGATTCCTTCCATCCTCCTCCAAGTCTACTTTTCCAAGGAACTCAAAGGCCCTTTTGTCTGGCGGGTCACCCTCTCTCAGGCTTTTGTGCTCCGATCTATTAAGAGTAGAGGGGGGAAAAATAGATTAGGCAATGTTCTGTGCTCAAATATATGGCGTGTTCGTGCGGGATGCAGAATAGCGTGTTTGCAGCCTCAGTTTACAGGTGCCTGGGGGAGGGATTCCTGCGTTGGCTACAGCCAAAAGCAGCGCACACGTGCGCGCTGAGAGGGCTGGTTCCCTTTGAAGAGCCAGCCTCCCTTCACCAAGTGCCATGGAGCGTGCTTGCTTCCCTTTTTCATTCTCAGTTTCTAGGAACATCAATCCTCAGAGTTGGTGAAGGGAAGAAAGAGATTAAAAGAAGTTAGAGGTTTCCCCATTTTCTGAGATAAGCCTTATAGATGTGACACGCATTACTACGGATGCTTTGCTCAATTGAAAGTTCCACTGAGACTTTTTTGGGGGAGCCTGGCTTTGCCGATTGATATTTTTGTGGTACAGGAAAGTGGGAATGATTGACTGATTTCTTTTTTCTATTTTCTCCCGGTCATATTCCATGTGTTTATTAAGCATTGGATGTGCCAAACTCTGTGCTGAGCATTGGACCCAAATTTCCTCTAATCTTGAAACAGCACCACAAATAAATATTATCCACATTTCACAGATGTGGTCACTGAAACCAGAGAGGTCAAGTGATCTGGCATGGAAAGGAACTAGTGAAACTAGGAAACAAACCCAGATCTCTACAGTGTTATCTCATCCCTTATATATTATTTAAATCTCTGGAAGTTTTATGTATCTTCCATGTCTATACTTCATATACCTAATTTTATTTTACCTTGTAGAACATGTACAGTAAAGTTATAACTATCATTTAGGGTCACTTTCTATAGATTATTTATGGACTATACAATACAATATGGACTTCTTTCCTTATTGGTTTTTTGTTGTTTTTGTTCATTCATTTTGTTTGTTTTTGTTTTGTACCAGGGATTGAACATAGGGGTGCTTAATCATTGAGCCACATCCCTAGCCCTTTTAAAATATTTTGTCTAGAGACAGGGTCTCACTGAGTTGTTCAGTGCATCACTGAGGCTGGCTTTGAACTTGTGATCCTCCTGCCTCAATCCTCCTGAGCCACTGGCATTACAGGTGTGCACCACCACACCCGGCTCTGACTGGTCATTTTTGACTCCATGACAGATATTTTAGATTTTATCTTATTGGATAGTAGATAATTTGTGTGTCTTTGAAGAATTTTGAGTTTGTTCTGGGACTCAGTCAAGTTAGGAAATAAGTTGATCCTTTTGAAGCTTGCTTCTAAATTTACAGATTTGGACAAATTTTGACAAATTTTGAGTTTCTGCTGAAGCAACTTCTTTCTTAGCACTCGAATGACAAGATTTTCTGTTTTGGCTTGTGGAAACCAAGCTACCTGGACCTTTCAGATGATTCTTTCTCAGGCCTTGTGTGTTTCTTTCCAGGCATGAGCTCATCTGTTTGGCTAAAGACTGACAGGGGACCCTCTGCAGCGTTCTGAACTTCTTGCTTTGTGCATCTCTTTCCCTCTGATACTCTGCTGGGTGAATTCCACCTTGGCCTCTCCATTAGTGAACTCCATTGGTGAACTCCACCTTGGTCTCTCCATTTCTTCAATTCAGGGAGAACTCCTCACAGAGGGTACCCTGGACTAACAATGCTTCCTTGCAATTCCATGGAGGAGAGACCAACTGCAGGAATCCCTAGCTAATCACCAAATCATCATTTGCTCTCATGGCACTAACTTTTACTAGAGTATTTAAAAGCACTAAAATTAAGGCCTTTTCCTGGGAAATTTTCTTTCCTTTCTCTTAGCTTTAAATCTATAACAGAAACACTCTTTTCACTGGAAATTTTTTTTTATTTCTTCTTTTTCTATCTTCCTTAGAATTTTCTCATCATAGTGAAGGATATGGGGTTCCAAAGCCATTGTTTAGGTTCAGTAGTGAATTCAATCCTAGCTTGAAAGACCCACTATGCCCCAGTTAGGCACTGGTCCATATTACCTTGATCAGACCACAGAGAAGAATAAGAAGATGAAGTGATCCTCAAGGGACTTGTATTTCTTAAGTTTTGGCAAAGATGTGGAAACAATGGAACTGTTGGTGGGATTGTTAAATGATGCAACCTCTATGGAGAACAGTATGGAGGTCTTCCCAAAATTAAAAATTCACATAACCCAGAAATTCCACTTTTGGGTATGTATCCAAAAGAATTGAAAGAATCTCAAAGAGATATCTTCATCTATCTTCATGACAGTACATTCACAAGAGCTGATGGACACCCAAGAGTCCACCAATAGATGAATAGATAAACCAACTGTGGTATACACATACAATAGACTAATATTCAACCTCAATAAGGAGGAAATTCTGTCACCTCCTACAGTATGGATGAACCCCGAAGGCTTCAAGCTAAATGCAGT
The DNA here is from genome assembly GCA_020662805.1 of Glaucomys volans. Taxonomy (NCBI): domain Eukaryota; kingdom Metazoa; phylum Chordata; class Mammalia; order Rodentia; family Sciuridae; genus Glaucomys; species Glaucomys volans. The sequence goes on from JAJEJO010004925.1 coordinate 795,055, forward strand.
AACACAGTCACAAACAGACCAGTGCAGTATGATTCCACTTATATGAGATATCTAAAGTAATCAAATTCATAAGACAGAAAGTAAAATTGTGGTTGTCAAGATTTGGGGGTAGAGGAGCTGTTTAATGGGAATAGTTTCAAATTGGCAAGATAAAGAAGTCCAGGGACTCTCCTTCACAGCAATGTAAATATATTTAATACTACTGATATGTACACTTTAAAATGACTAAGACAATAAATTTTATGTTTTATCACAATAATATATATTTACTTATATGACATGCATACATAATGAGAGAGAGACTTTAATTCCTGCCTGACTATATGACCTTTTTAATTTTGTATCTTTGAAAAGTCAGTTAGCCTCTTAACCTCAGTTTCCTTATTTAGATTTTCGAGTTTCGGTGAGACACAAGTTCATGTGTGTGAATATTTTTCATAAATTAGATAGTGCTACAAAGATGGAAACCATTATAATGAGGCAAGAATAGCCTGCCTCAGACATCGCATCCTTAAGTGGAAGTGAGGCCCCAGTGAGGACAGCAGGTCAAGCACAGAAGTGCAACATCAAAGAGAAGGTCCTCATTGGCTTGCTGAGTGCCCTCCAAGGTACACAGCCATGAGCAGGGTGACAGGACAGAGCTGCTCTTTCTAAGCAAAAGTATAAGAGGGGCTGACTGTGGAAGACACTTCAAGTTCTATAGATAGTAAGCCTACATTACTTACTTCAAGTTCTGTAGATAGTTTGTCTAAGTGGCAAACCAAATAAATATGTTTTATGTAGTACCCCAGAAGTAGGACTCTTGCTCAGAAACTGGCCTTATTGGACAGAGCTGGGCACCGGTAAAACCATCGATTTGCTTTGAGTTTACATTTTGTGAATATCAAATGACTGACTGATATTCATCATGAAACTGTATTTTCAGATTAATGGTTTATTTGATAAAACAATAGAAGTTTTGAAGCATTTTAATTTTAGTTAGGCTATGTTTGGTTGGTTGAAAGAGAAGTTGAATCAAGTAGACTCATAAAAGGGATGTACATTATAATGAAAGTAAGTATCAGACAGGACAGGGGACATATGACTCCAAGAATGCACTCAGGAAAGGGGAAGTTGGCTGCAGAGCCATTGTTTTTTTGGATTTTCCTTCAAGTTGCCCATAAATGTGGCTCAGCTACTCTCCACTTTCTGTTTCTTTCTACCTTGCAACAACAGGTAAATTCTTTCTACATGTGTTAGTCAGCTTTTCGTTGTTGAGACCACAATACCCAACAATAACAACTTAGAGAAGGAAAAGCTTATTTGGGCTTGCAATTTCAGAGGTTCACTTCATGGTCAGTCAGATCCACTGCTCCATGGAAGAAGAGCATGATGGAGGAAAGCTGCTCAGCTCATGACAGACAAGAAACAGAAAGTGGGAGGAGCTGGGGACAAAATATATGATCCCACAGACTCACCCCCAGTGACCCAACTCCTCCAGCCATGCCCCACCTGCTTATAGTTACCACACAGTAATCCATTCAAATATCAATCCACCAAATGGATTAATCCATTGATTAAGTTGCATCTCTCATGATATAATCATTTCACCCCCTGCATTAACACAGAAGCTTTGGGGAGACACCTCATACCCAAACTGTAACCATGTCTTAGTTCAGATTGGTAGGCTCCTTTTTTTCAGGTCAAGCCACAGTCATGAGGCCAAGTACAAGGAGGCAAGGGGTGGAGGGCTTCAAAGACAGAGCCTATGGGTTACTATGTGCAGTGGTCTTGGGAGGAGTCCAATAAACAAAACCTCTTTATTTCCTCAATTCTGAGCACATTGGAAAATAAAACAAATAAGCAGACAAGAGATCAAATATTACCTTTAACTCTGATAAAGAGTATGTTGGATGATAAACCTTCATATTAGAACATAGCTGACCCCAGAAGTATGCAGACTTCTACATTTAGTTACAGTAATTTCTGGGCCAAACAGAATAACCCATACAAGATAGCTTTCTTGATAAGACTTACACAGAAGCAGAAAAGAATCCATGTTTTTTAACACAGTGTGTTCCCAAGAGAAAAAAGGGAAGAATGAAGCCAAGCATGCCCAGTTTATTCTTCTCAGTAAGATTAGTCACTCTCCCTCCTGTGCTGCAGAGTGAGTAGAATAGAAAGGCCAGGGGTGCTATGTAATCAGGTGCCCTTTAAATGGAAAGGAGCATCAAGATGAGAGAAGGAATCTCCTCCCTAACAATTGGCCTCTTCAACACAAAATAAGAACAAGTATTGGCTTAGAACCACAAGATAGATTCAATGGAAAATTATTATTTTCCATACCTAATAAACATGTTGATGGTTTAAAAATCTAAACAAGTTAATAAATCATCTTTTTGAAATGAAAAGAGTTGTTGTGCTGGTTATCAGTAGGCATTACCTGATTAATGAATGGCCACAAATTACATTCTACATGCAGTGTGTAGATTATTAGCTAGAAAAATATAAACCAGAAATCAAATCATATGAACAAATACCATAGGCAGAATACCAGAATGGGCCCAATGTGAAAGTTGAGACCAGTTTTACTTAGAAATAAGCTAGTCATTTTAGTCAGTTTTCTAACACTGTAATGAAATGCCAGAGATAATTAACTTATAAAGAGAAAAGTTTACTTTGGCTAACAGTTTTGAAGGTTCCAGTTCAAGATCAGGCAAGCCCATTGCTTTGGGCCTCTGGTGGGCATACTGGATGGCAAAGGTACAGAGCACACAGAGGAGCACAACAGTTCACCTCATGACTGGAAAGCAAAAAGAGGAAGACAAGGTTGGGGTTCTACAATCCCCTTCAAGAGTACTTCCCCAATGACCTGAGAACCTCCCACAAAGTGCCACTTCCTAAAAGTGGCACCCCCACCTCCCAATGGTACTACCCTGGGGATCAAGTCTTTAACATATAGGCCTTTCAGATCATTCAACATCCAAACTAGAGCATGAGTGTTAAATTAAAACTCTAAAAGAACTGTTCCAGTATATGTCAAGAAGAAGAGACTACTCTCTCCCAATGTGAATGCATCCTTTCTTATTTTGATGAGAGAAATAGTCTAAGATGTCCTAACTTTAATTATGAGGGCTAGAGGACAGAAGAGAGATGGAGGAGGTTGATCAGGCAACAGCTGCAGGCTGAAAAGAACAAAAGACCATCTTGTATTCCCCAATGAACATTAAAACCTTAAATCAAATCTCCTCAAAACCCTCTACATGCCACAGTGGCTTGCTCACAACCCCAACCAATCCAGAAGCAGCAAATGCTTCTCCTTATAGACCGCATTCCTATCCCAGAACTTTCCCCAGTTTGCTGTGCCCCATCCCTCTCATCTATAGCCAGTGTGGGCTCAATGGAAACAGCTCGTGTCTTCTTCCTCAGATTTTCATTATAACAAATGACCTTAGCTCTGGTCCAACAAACATTTTTCAACTGCTACCTAGGCTTGCTGCTAAAAGTGGCGGGAGCTTGCCCCAGGACCAGGTCCTTTTAGTGCATATAATGGCTGTAAACCCTTCTATTTCAGAGATTCCCTCCTTCTCAAGAGTTTGTGTATAACTCCAGTTTGTTAAATTAAACCATGCTTAGACTAGCAACTACAACATTGACTGCGCTTACCATATTTACAAACATCACTGAGTGTCAGATAATTGATATCTGACTTCTGCAGCTTTCCTAATTCTGAGTGGGAACAGCAAGGCTTGTGATCATGATGGATCTGAATCTGGCCCTCTTGCTTGCACCTACCTCCTATCATAGATCATGTGACCTTGGGCATGTTTCTTAACCTCTCTGAGTCTCTGCAAATGGAGTTAACAACAGAACCTGCCTCAGGATTACTGTGAGAACTGGGTGAATTAATGAACATAAAGCATTTAACACTGTGCTGGGTACCCAGTTTTGCTAGTGATTACAGGTGAAGTAAGCAGGGACTAGTGCAGAAATGCTATAGTAAGAAAATGCTTGCAAGGCAGATCAGGCTTCATCTGTGGACAAACACGCCTAGAACACACTCAGCTTGACTTAGTTTAGCAGATGAAGGAAATCATATTGGGTGACAGGCTCATTTATGCAGTTAGTTGTATGCCCACACTGAATTAAAGGTCTAGAGTCCAACACCCCAAAAGATGATGTTTTTCCATAGAAGTTTACTTCGTTTATTCTTTTTCTGTTTTGGAACCAGGGATTGAACTCAGGGGCACTCGGACACTGAGCCACATCCCCAGCCCTATTTTGTATTTTATTTAGAGATAGGGTCTCACTGAGTTGCTTAGCTCCTTGCTCTTGCTGAATCTGGCTTTGAACTCTTGATCCTCCTGCCTCAACCTCTGGAGCCGCTGGGTTTACAGGCGTGCACCACTGTGCCTGGCTGCCTCATTTATTCTTATTTCTTATTCACTTATACTTTCATTTCATGCCTGTTCTCTTCTTTTTCTTATTACATTTGTTAACTATATATAATATTAATATAAATCAAATTACAAATGTTACCCAAAGCTCTGTTTCTACTGAATGAAAATGTATGCAATAAATTAAGCAGGGTGTTGTGAACTGATGTGGAAAGTTCTCCCAAATGTAATGATGACTGAAAGAAGAAAAGGCAGAGCAAAATGTTGAGTGTGATCTCATTTATGAGAGACAGAGAGGAAGAAAGGGAGGGAGAAGTCCAGGGAAAACAAGAAATCAATTAATGCCTAAGAATGCATCAAAGGGTATAAGAAATGTGGAAGAATCTCTCACAAACGCTTATCAGGGAAGGTGAGAACAAGATCAGGGAAAGGATAGGATAAGGTGCAGGGAAACTATGGGCTACTTTTAATTTACCCTAGATACATTTTTGTTGTGTGTGTGCGGTGCTGGGGATTGAACCCAGGGCCTTGTGCATGCGAGACAAGCACTCTACCAACTGAGCTATAACCCCAGCCCTACCCTAGGTATATTTCTATTGTTCGAATTTTTAACGGAAAATATGCATTTAACACTTGGAACAGTTTGAGAAATATAGTGGGGGAAATGGAATGAAGAAAATATTTTCGCTCAAGTAAATTGGATTTTTCCTTATTTTTTTTCCTCTATGATTTAGTTATCTAATAAAGTGTGCTTCTCCTAGCTATCCGTTTGGTGATGGTTGTTTTAATGAAAATATCCCAAAGGTCGGCTTTGGGGCTAAGCCTGCTCTCTTTCTCCACGTGCTGCTGTTTGATCCGGTCCGTTCGGTTCCCTGCCTTTTCCTCAGGCGTCCTTGCGAGCCTCCATCGTGGTTCAGGACTGTGCAGCCGCCGCCGCCATCGTCTTCTTGCTGGACCGCTTCCTCTACGGGCTCGATGTCTCTGGAAAGCTCCTGCAGGTGGCCAAAGGTCTCCACAAGTTGCAGCCGGCAACGCCAATCGCCCCGCAGGTGGTTATTCGTCAAGCCCGGATCTCGGTCAACTCAGGTAGGCTTCCTCCCTCAGGCCTGGCTGCTCCTCCGGGCGTCCCCTGGTCGTCAGCTCCACTCGCTGCGACGCTCCGCGAGCCCCGCGGGCAGCCCGCGGGCACTGGGCCCTGCGTGCCACCTCTCCGCACCGCCCCGCCCCGCGCCTGCCCTTCCACCCGCCTCTCTGCCAGCACAAAAGCCCTGGCATAAAGGGTTTCAGAGCCAAAAGCAGTAGAGAAAATTGTGAAAGGGTGTGGAAAATACTAATTGGAGCTTTTGTCTTCTAACAAATCTGTCCTGCTGCTTTCAAACAGGGGTATCTGAATTACTATACTTCTGACCAAGAGCCTTTAAAAAGCAGATTAGAATTCTACTATTTTCTCTTAGCGCTCCTGTCTCCTTTCTGTAGGGCCACTTGACTAAGCCGACAATGGACCTGACAAACCCACTGAAGCAATTTGAGGGTTTTTTTCATCATTCAGAACACCGGTACAGTACCTGATTAGGTCTGAAAGTATCTTTTTTCCCCCTGTCACTATGAATGAAATGAAAAAATGAGGCTGACAGTCCAACTTAAGATGTAGAGCAGAGGCGGGGGGAGGGGAGTGAGGCCTGCTCTGTTACAGCATAGTCCATTTCCACGGAATTCTTGAATTATTTAAATTACTGATAACCATTCCATTTAGGAATGAGTAGCCTGCTATTCTCAGTTCCAAGACTGGAAGACTGAAGCATGAAAAGAAGACAGGTTGCCCCTCCCCAGAACAGGACTGGCTCCTTTTTTGATTGCTTTTACAATTGCCATTATTTTTAAAAACTCTGGTCTGTTAGAGGTTAAAATCTCCTTAACTACTTCACTTCCTTTGAAAAGGAACTGTAGTAATCATACTAAAAAAGACAATCACTGAATGCAGAAGTGACAGATAAAAGGGCATGGGAGAAATGGGTTTGTGGAGGTTACCTTTTCAAAAGCCCAAGTTCACTCACTTTCAGGTTCTTGCAACTGTGCATTAATTGAGTCCCCCCCCCCATTTTATTATTGACTTTTCTAGATTAACTGCAGGGATAGAGCTGAACTTAGGAAAAATGTCTTCTTTCAAATGTCCCTAATAAAATTTATAAAGTTTGGAGCAGGAGGGAAATCTAACAATTAGTGTTCTTTCTGGTAGTGTCTGATGACAGTGACATAAGCAGAGCATTCTGTGGGGGACAGAATGATGAGGGCTGGCATGTGCCACCAGGTTTCCAAGGTGGGTCCCATCAAAAAGAACTTGAAACAGAATTATATCACATATTTTGCAATATATAGAGCTGCTACAATGTGGCATGGAAATGCAGATCAAATGGTGAGTAGGTATGTTAATAGTTTTGCTTTCACACAGCCACACTGAGTTGGCAAGTTTTCTTTTGATTGTTTTTTTGTTATTTCTTTCATATCTCTAACCAAGATGGTACAGTGGTTTTCTCCTGATAAGCCTGATAGCACCATGAATTTTCTGCTCACATTATCATGTGCCTAAGATAAAGGTCCTGGATCTTATTCTCCAATAGCTAGGGTGGGCTTTTTCTCAAAGACACTTGCAGAAGTGCCACAAGAAGACAAACTCAGCCTCAGAGTTAAGTTTTCCTTCTGTAAATTTCTTCCCCAAAACATTACTGTAGCTCCACTTACACTGAGTGTATGTGTGTGTGTTGGGAGGAGCTGGATTAGGGCAAAAGTGTTTTAGGTATAAGGGAGTATAGGGGTAAGGGAGGAAGGTAAAGTGAAGTGGGTGGAAGATGTTTAATTCCAGCCTTTGGGAATCCTGGAGTAAATAAGTGAGGATTATATTGCATTACAAAGAGTAAGAAGAGCAATAAAGGTGATAGGAGAGGATAGCAGTCTTCCTATGAGCCCCTTTGATCCAGTCCTTCCTGATATCCACCCAAAACATATTGCAAATAACCAAGATAGCAACGTAATGGGAAGTCAGAGGCAAGAGAAGACTCCCTGGACGTGCCCAGTTCACTCTCACTGGAAATCAGGAGCCAACCCTTGTAAACCACAATGAGAGGTACAGGCTCAGACTTCCAATTCCATGAACATGGAAAACTGAGCAAGTGCAGTCTTCTCCCACTACAAATACGTAAATAAGATGAATCAAAGATATATTTTTTTGTACCAGGAATTAACCACTGAGCCACATCTCTAGTCCTTTTAATTTTTTTTAGTTTGCCACAGGCCTTGCTAAGTTGCTGACGCTGTCCTCAAACCTGCAATCTTCCTACCTGGGTCTCCTGAGTCGCTGGGATTACAGACAATGCACTACCATACCCCACTGAAGATATCTTTTAAGTGCCTGAAACACAGATGTTCAAAGTCAGGACAGTAGGCTACTGCACATGACGCTTATAGCCAAAGGGGTTTGCAATTGGATATAGTCCTAGGGAAACAGACTGTCATTTTAATCCCTGCCCAGAGACAAGAGGCAGGGCCTTGGGCCCACATGAGAAGTGAAATACTTGAATAAAGCTGGAATTCTTAAAGGATTGCATAGGCCATGAAAGGGGGCCCAGACAGGAAGCAAAATGAAACAAAAAAGCCTCCTGAAATAAAGAAAAATTCCAAGTCTATGCCAAATGTCAGTGTGGAGCCTGAATTTACCTTCAACACAAGGCAAGGAATCCCCCACTAAGTAATTAAGAAAGAAAAAAAAAAAAGGTTTAAGACTGAAATTTCTGGGACTCAGGGGAAAATCAAGTATAAACTACACTCTGGAGAAACATCCTCACTCTTGGGTGTGGGAATCCCACAGGAAAATATTCTTGGCCAAAGATGACTTTATATTAAATTTTGGTACTTTAATAAGAAAAAAAGGAAATGAAACATGAGAGCAGCATCGTATTCAACACACAAGGAATGTGGGCTACAAAATGAAGAAAGGCACATGCAGAACAAGTTAGCAGACTCAGGAAGTTTTAAAAAATAGTTCATTTAAGACTTGAACACAACAGAAAAAGAAAATGATTTTATTAATGTGAACAAGAACTGAATAGAACTTTCATAAATTAAAAGGACAATTAAAATGCCAAATAAATGTGTTTGTCAGAAAGGTAATGGTCGTTGATGAGGAATTGTCCACATAACGACAAAGCATACAAGTTATTATTATTATTATTCGGAAATATAGGATACAAGAATTAATCTACAAAACTATGACTAGAGAGAGCCAGAAAACCCAGCATTTCCACTGGGTGCAAAAAGCTTCCAGCATTTCTGGTACTGGGAGAATAACTGTTTCATTAGGGTGAATATAATAAAAGAACTCATTAGAAAAATGAAGTTAAAAAGACATTAAAAGTGCTGCTTTTAAGTATTTTTTTAGAAGCTTTAAATATTATAAAATTATCTTGACAAATGATTATAAACATTTCTAATTATTTTCATTTAATCTCATCTCAGGCCAGTAACAAAAAGGCATCAGAGAGCTCTCTGGAGTGGTACTTCTCAAACTTGCATGAGTCTGTGAATCCCTTAGAGATCTATTAAAAGTCAGGTTCTGATTCTTAGGTGTGGGGAGGGACTGAGATTCTGCATTTCTAGCCAGCTCAAAGGTGATGTGGCTGCTGCTATTTGGTGGCCCTCACTTGAGTAGCCAGAGACCAGCTAAAGAGTCTAACCATGTGCCTCCCTGCCCACCTGGCACACATGACTGGCAACAACCCTAAGATCAGCACACGTTTCCTGGGGCCAATCTCACAGGTGTCTGAGAAGTTACTGCAACAGGTTTAATAGTAGGTAACAAGATCATGGGACTGGAAATTGTATTTAATTTCCACTGTGGTGCCCACCTGTAATCCCAGCTACTCAGTAAGTTGAGGCAGCAGGATGCAAGTTCAAGGCCAGCCTCAACAACTTAGTAAGACCCTGTCTCAAAATTTAAAAATTTTTTAAAAGTCGGGATGAAGCTCAGTGGTAGAGCACCCCTGGATTCAATCTCTAATAACACAAAAAATAAACAAACACCTGAGAATGAAGCACTGAGTTAAGCAAATGAGTATATAAAAGAGAAGTTAAAAAGCTCAAAGAGAATGAAAAGAATTCCTAAGACTTCTAGAAGGACCAACTAGATTCAGGACTGGAGAAAAACATAAATCTTTACATTGAGGGAAAAAAATCCACATTTTAAAATATCTACCTAGACACTGTGGTAAAACTACAGAAAATCAAACAATAAGAAAATCTTAAAACAGAAAAAAAAAGATTATTAACATAGGAAATATATTTAGACTGACAAAAAGCATCTTCGCAGTAAAAACAGTCCAGAAAGTAATAGAATCTACTTAAAATTAAGAGGAAATGATTTTCAATCTAGAATTTATATATAGTTGTTGATGGACCTTTATCTATTTATGTGCAGTGCTGAGAATTGAACCCAGTGCCTCACACATGCTAGGCAAGTGCTCTACCACTGAGCCACAACCCCAGCCCTCAATCTAGAATTTTTACTCAGCAAAAACATCAATCAAAAGTGAAGATAAAAATAGACTTTTTCAGAAAATCACTAAAAACATTTATTAGTCTCAGAGACATTATGCTCTCTCTTGCTCTCTCTCTCTCTCACACACACACACACACACACACACACACAATAAAGACTGCATTCTCCTAAGTTAAACCTGGAAGATGGACCTCTTAATGCAGATTAAACAAGGTGTATGTGTCACTTCTGCCATATGCATTGGTTAAGAAAGGTCACAGGCCAGTTCATGTTCAAGCACAGGGGAAGTCAAGTCTAGATTCCATTTTTTAATAGAGGAATGGCAAGGTCGAGTTGCAGAAGAGCTTGTGGAGAGAGGCTATTGTTGTGACCTCCTTTGGAACTACAATCTACTCCAGCCAGGATGCATGTCTGTGTGTGCAATTTGAAGTAGTGTGTCAGGAACAGCCTTAGGAGACAGTGACATTTGTTCGAAGACCTGAATAATAAGGGAACACCTTGGAGATATTTGGGATAATGGCATTCCAGGCTGAAACAATTATAAGCATGAAGACTGTGATGGGAAGACAAGCCTGGCTGCTTCCAGGGATAGTAAGGAGTAGCACTAAAGTAGGGGGAAGGAGAGGAAGGGAAAGAAGCCACAGGGGCCAGGTCACGTGGGGTTTAGAGCCACCTGGAAGAAAGGAGGGTAAAAGGATAACTGATTGAGTTTCCTACTTATGGAAAACAGCTGTTCATAAACAAGGCCCTCCCTATGTGGTGGCAACCAAAATAAGTCAAAAGTTTTTAAAACTCCCAAACCTCCCCACTCCTGCTCCAAATTCCCTTTGTGGTAACTCTGTAAATAGTTTTGTTCATGAGAAATTCTCTCACACCTCTTCAGATATAGCTTTCACAGAGAGAAGGCACACACTTTTACAAAGGTTTGCCTCTACTACTTCAGCCCTGCTCTATAGGAATATATGTATGTATACATATACCTATATACACAATGCATATATGTATATATGTGAACTATTCCATATATATATAACAATATTCTCTCTATATATGTGTGTGCAAGTGTATAGAGAGTGTATGTGAAATGAGTTAAATTTTTATAGATATATACACATTAACATACATACATACATAATACAGACATTCATTGTATATGTATGAATCTAATTACCATTTTAGATACCCTACAATCTCCCATCTTATCAACCTCTGAAAACTTCAGCTTTCTTTTTCAGTTTTATGTATGATACAGTTATTGTTTTTAAATTTTAAAATATAATATTTTCCAGAAAGGTGATGGTCCCTGTTACAATGCATTTGTAGTATTTAAGCACACATTTAGAACTAACAGTGTGGCATTGATTGCTTCTTTTCAGGGAAACTTTTAAAAGCAGAGTATATCCTGAGCAGTCTAATAAGCAACAATGGAGCAACAGGTACGTACTGTTACACTTCACAATGACTCTTACCATCAGACCCTAATAGAGTTCTAGTTTAAATGACAACTTAATACCTTAATGATTGAGTCCAGGGGAGCTTAATCACTCAGCCACATCCCAGCCTTTTTTTATTTTTTATTTTGAGACAGGATCTTGCTAAGTTGTTTAGGGCTGCTCTAAGTTACCGAGACTGTCTTTAAACTTGGGATCCTCTGGCCTCAGGCTCCCTGGTTGCTGGGATTACAGGTATGCGTCATCGTGCCCAGTCTGACTATTTTTGGCCATGGACAGCTTTCAGATGCCATTCATCCCCATCCCCTTTTGCCCCAAACTAGGGAGGCTGATTTTTTTAAAAGGGCTGCTCATCCACAACCACAACCCAACTTGTCCAAACCTTAGTTGTGTCCCCACACCATGATCACAGTAAAACCCAAAGCCACTACCACTCCCTCTGCTCAAGCCAAATGGACCAGCTTGAGGGCCATCCTTACTGTCCATAGAAAGTCACATTATATGAGTAATAAATCTTTTTGTACCCTCTTGGTGTGTGTTTATGTGAAGTCTTCAGTCTCAATATTCAAACCAATTTGGGGTGACTGGGATCGACCCTGCCCTCTGGGAGACAGTCAAAGACTGTGGGGTAATAGTATGGGTAAATTAATCTGGGGAGTGCTTTGAGGTGATAGCATTGAAGCTGAGACCTGAAGGAGGAGAAGAAGCAGACCTCTTAAGGTGCCAGAGAAAAAAGGATCCCAGTCAGGGGTGCAGTCAGTGCAGAGGCCATGAAGCAAGAGACCACCACCATTGTAAAGAGTACAGATGACACCATCAATTGTTAAGAGGGAAAGTTGGGAGACCAGACAGAAGCCAGTTCCTGAGGAGCCTTGTAGTTTGGACGTATTTTAGAGACAGCACTCTCTCAAATCTGTATCACAAGTGCCCATGTAGGCTTCTGGGAAATGTGTTTATTTAGCCTGGCACCATAGTGCATGCCTGTAATCCCAGCAATTTGGGAGGCAGAGGCAGGAAGATCACAAATTCAAGACCAGCCTCAGCATCTTAGGAAAGCCCTAAGCAACTTAGTGAGACCCTGTCTCAAAATAAAAAATAAAGAGGGTTGGGGATGAGGCTCAATGCCAAAGTGCTCTTGGGTTCAATTCCCAGTACCCAAAAGAAAGAAAATAGGTTTATTTGAGCAAGTCATTTTCTTAATAAACCCAGGAAATTTTTTTCCCTTCTTTTATTTTAGGTACCTGGATGTACAGAAATGAAAGTGATAAGATCCTGGTGCAGTCTGTCTGTATACAGATCAGAGGACAAATTCTGCAAAAGCTAGGTACCAGCAATCCTCTCAAGACTGATTTGCAAAGTCTGGCTATGAGAGTTTGCTGTGGAATTTTCTTACTGAATATGGCTAAGATTGTTGGTCCCCCCCTCCCCTTAATTTCCTCACTGAAAAGAGAATGACCCTTAGATCTCAGGAACTGAGCTGGTTGTGGTGGTGAATGCCTGTAGTCCCAGCTACCTGAGTAGTTGAGGCGGGAGGATTGTTTGAGACTAAGATTCTAGACCAGCCTGGACAGTATAGCAAGACTTCCATCTAAACAAATAAATAAATAACAACAACAACAAAAGAACTCACAAAGATCCTGAAAGTGTTAGAAATATTAACAAAATAAAATATTTTTATTGATTTTGTTAGAGAAATTTACAATTGTATATTATGACTGTTAATGACCAAGTTCTCAGTATTATTCCTAGCCTCTGACTCAGTTCAGTAGGACTTTGTATGATATAGTTACATGTCATCTCAAACCTGCTATAACATCTTATTTGTTTAGTCCTTGGGGTATTCACAAATTTTTTTCAAGCAAAGTTTATGGACCCTAATTATATTTTAAAGTTAAAAATTTGAAAAAATTAAACAGAAGATAGTAATTATTATTCTTGCAAGTAATGGAAATGACCATATGTAATATATTATGAATATTAATGTTTTATTCAAAATATATAAGAATTATTGCTGTTTCCTAAGTAAGAAAATAGGGAATTTTTTTTATACTAAACTAACTGGAAAAACAAATTGTTGTGTCAACCTAATCTAGCCCTGAATATTTCCAAAAGAACTTAAGGAATCTTCTTTCTGTATTGATTTTCAAGAGTGTCTTCTAATACCAGAGCACAGGTCTGAGCCATTTCTTCCCTGATCCTCCCTTTTTCTTTTTCAGGCATGTGGTATGAAGCAGCAGAGCTAGTTTGGGCCTCCATCGTAGGATATGTGACACTTCCTCAACCAGATAAGAAGGTCAATTGTCTCATGCTTCTTATTCTCCTTTCCCATATTTGTCTTTGGATGATTATCTCCTTATGACACAATTAATTTACCATTTAGCAATTCCATCTGATATTTATATTTATTCTGTATGATCACAGGACCAGAAAATTTAGTAACTTGCATCTGTGTCTTGCTCCATCCTTGCTCACAGTGAGCTCTTGGCATACATTTAGTGTCTCTGTAATCATTTGTAACTGTCTATTTATTTATTTCTCTCTCCTGGTCCATTCATCTATGTTATTGTGTATTAAGCCTTTACCTGATTCCATAGCAAAGTTCACATGCCCAAGTTGCTTATATGTGGAATCATTTTCTTTGAGTCAAGTGGGCACAGACTTCAATGAATTGTTTAAATAGCATCTTTAAGAAGTTGAGAAACAGTTCTCCTAATTGACCTTTTCATTCTCTGTCATTTTGGGGGAATATTCTCTTTATCTGAAGTCTCAGGTTATTTATTCCATTTCCCTGAGCTGGGCCAGCAGTATTGCTGCCTATGCTTTTACAACACGGATGGATGTGAAGTAAGATCTCTTTCTTAGGCCAATTATTCAGGCCAGCAGCATAGGCAAGTATGAATAATCTAGCGAAACCCAGCTAAACATAATTGTGTTTACAATCGATCCTTGTGCCTCAAGAGGTGATGATCTTTCAAACCTGGTGACATGTAGTTCAAAAGTGTCTCCAAGGGCATAGTAATAATAATGATTATTATTAAAATAATAGACAAAAGTTCATTTGCAGGGATAATCATGGTCCGTAGGCCTTGAGATAAGAGCAGTGATCAGCCCTGAATTCTTATTCTGATTTGTTTGTGATTTCCTTACAGGGCATTTCCACATCACTTGGAATACTGGCAGACATCTTTGTTTCCATGAGCAGAAAAGATTATGAAAAGTTTAAAAACAATCCACAGATTAACTTGGTAATTATCATTTGCCAAAAACATATTTCAGACTGGCACTGCCTAGGCACTGTCAATGTCATTCTTGATGTTGGTTAGTCAAGCGCTTTTTGAGGAGACTGGCAATCAGGGAGCAGAGACTCTGCTCTTAGATTAATGGGAGAAGTCCTGGGGACAAATCTGATGGTGTCCTGCTCAGCTTTATTATCCCAGTACCTAGCACAGAATCAGAAAACACAAGGTACTAAGCATTTTTCAGTGAATGAATAGAATGAATATCATCAAGTGATTTTGAGTCCTATTTATTTCCTTTCAAATTATCACAAAATTCAGTTTCTAAACTTGGGTCATCTTGATGATAAAGCTGTAATAATTTTAAAACCCATTATTTTCCATTCAAATCAGATCACCCATCAGTCATTTATTCCAGGTTCTTATCATTAATAATAATGATTACTAATATTTATATATCACCTTACAATGCAAAAAAATGTGTATAGTCACATAAACTCTATGAGGTAGACAGAACACAATGTATCATTCCCATTTTAGAGAAAAATGGACTGAGGTTCTGAAAAACTAAGTAACCTCTATAGTTTGCACAACCTGTAAGAAAACTGAGAGCAAAGTCCAGGTCTCTGCCATCTGGAGCATTGGTGTTGACATTGAACTTCTCTCCAGGCAGTATTGACATGAAGATTTTTTATGATTATCATCTATATTGCCATTTCTATTAAACACCCAAAATGACTATTTAAAACAGCAAGCTTCCTTTTCAGTCCAGACCTCCACAACCCCTTCTCTACTTGGTTTTCCTCTAGAACTCTTATCATCTCACATACTAGGCATTTTATTTGCTTTTTGTGTTGACCAATCCCTCCTCTCAGTAGAAAGCAAACTTATAGCAGGCTCACAGTCCTATGCCTCCCTGAGTCTAGAACAGTACCTGGCCCATGCAGTTATTCAATACATGTGTCTAGAATGAGTGAATGAGTCCTCATTGCTGGGAAGGACTCACTGCCAAGAATGATGCAAAAGACCTCAATTAACCTGGCTGCAAAATATAAAGAGTTCCTGCAAAAGAAGAACTGCCGCCAATTTAAGGGCATTTGATTCACTCGCACAGACAGGCATTATAAATTTTTTCACATACTAAACCATCTTTGGAGTGTGGGTGGAGGATGGAGAGTGTGTGGTCCTGGGGGAAAGGACAGTCAACACCCTGGGGTCTTTAAATCCACTTACTCTTTCTTGGCATTGTTCTAAAAGATTTGTGATGAGAAGCAAGGGGCCCTCAGAATCCTAAAAGAAAAAGGAATTCCATCACCTGTTTTTGCAGATGGATAAAGCTCACTTTGCCTCCTGTGTTCTTGCAGGGCTTGCTCAAGGAGTTTGACCACCATTTGTTGTCGGCCGCAGAAGCCTGCAAGCTGGCAGCTGCCTTCAGTGCCTACACACCCCTGTTCGTGCTCACCGCTGTGGTAAATGAATGCAGCCCCTCCTGGTTCCTCTCCCTGGGGTGCTCCCCTCTGCAACCAGTGGGAGGGGAAGGTGTAGGCTTAAAGTAGGCAGTCTGCCTCATTGTTGGCAACTGTGATGAGACTCGCCATGGGAAAAAGTGTTCAGTCAGAGTGGCCATGTCCTGGTGGAAGCTAAATTATTCCAGTCCAAGCACATAATGTTGTCTGTTCTCCATAGTGGTTCCCAAGTCTGACAGCACAGTAGACTCACTCAGTGAGCCTTTTCTCAAAATTCACAGTCGTGGACTCCATCTTAAGGTGCGTTAAATACAAATCTCTGGGATTGGTATCCAGAAATCCTTCACTTTGAAGTACAATTGGTCTTTCATGTCTGCAGGTCCCAAATCTGCAGATTTAACCAACCTTGGATCAAAAGTGTTTAGGGAGGTAAAAAGTTGAATCCATACTGAACACATACAAACTTTGGTGTTCTTGCCATTATTCCCTAAACAATGCAGCATAGCAACTATTTATATAGCATTTACCTTGTATTACGTATTCTAAGTGACCTAGAGATGATTTAAAGTATGTGGGAGGAGGTACACAGACTATGCAAATACTATGTCACTTTATATAAGGGACTTGAGCATACAGAGATTTTGGTCTCCATATGGGGTCTTGAAATCAATGCCACACTAATACTGAGGGATGACTCTATTGCAAAGGTGATTCTAATGCACAAATGGATTTGAAAACCTCTATTGTTTGGGCTATTATTAAGTGAATGATGTGTTAAAAACAATCTTATTGTGTGGAGAAACTCTTTATATCTATATTCCACGTATAAACTGCTAAAACAATAGCCATGGCCATACTTCTGCCATCTTTAATCAAAAAGTATCAGGGCTACAGTAGGATGGCCTTTAAAGCTAATTTCTTATCCCTTCACACCAGCTAATCCCTTACCTCCCAGTCCCTTCTTCTGATTCACCAAAAAAGACCTCAGTCCTTAACTCAAGTGTGCATTTCCCTTAGAAGATGTATAGCATCTATTTATTGTCCCATAATATTTCAAATTATTTTCTTCTATGAGAGAAAAGTTTGTCCTGATTCGCTCCCAGTTTCCAATTCAATATCTGATTCTGTGTTTGTATTTTCCTTAGAATATCCGTGGCACCTGCTTATTGTCATATAGTAGTTCGAATGACTGTCCTCCAGGAATGAAAACCTTGTATCTGTGCGAAGCCAAAGAGGCCTTTGAGATTGGCCTTCTCACCAAGAGAGATGATCAGGTAGTTACTGGAAAACAGGAACTTCACAGCTTCATCAAAGCCGCTTTCGGTCTCACCACAGTGCACCGGAGACTCCAAGGGGAGACAGATGCAGTCTGTGCAGCGAGTCAGCTCTGTAATGAAGCTATGGAGAAGCTGTACACTTTTAGTACTTCCTCCAGAAGTCAGGACAGAGATTCTTTGTCTCAAGAAATCATGTCTCTTATCACCCAGGTGAAGGATCATTTACAGATTCAAAGCTTCTCAAATTTAGATGACAGATCTTATGTCCCAGAGAGTTTCCAGCGCGGATTGGGTAAACCTATCTTGCATGGACAAGTGGATTTCCATAAAGTCCTTGAAACCTATTCACAGCACCATACCTCAGTGTGTGAAGTTTTTGAAAACATTTGTGGAAACAACAAAAATAAACAAAAAGACCTAAAAACAGGAGTCTGTATCACTGCTTTAAAAACAGAAACAAAAAACATAGATACGATGACCACTACTCAAGACAAACCATGCTCTCAAAAAGGCAGGGGAATATCTTCCACCCAATCAGCTAAGAACTGTCAAGGGAAACTCAGAAGAGTAGGAAGGAGAAACTGGACCCATTCTGAGGCATTCCGAGTCTCCCTGGATCAAGATGTGGATACTGAGACTGAGCCACCTGACCACAGCAATGATAACAAGTCTCTGAGTAACAGCCAGAGCTCCAGTACTTGGAGCAAGTTTTCAGGGCTTAGTTCTTCTTCAAGCTGGGAAGAAGTGAACTATCCTATTGATGACAGATCAGCTAGAAAAGAATCTAGCAAAGAAGAACATCTTGTAGACACCCAGTGTTCCACTGCCCTGTCTGAGGAACTGGAGAATGATAGGGATCGCAGAGCCATGCAATCATTGTCTTCAGAGCTTCACAGTCTCTCTCCCCAGATATCCCAGGATGACAGTTCAGAGCCTTCTCAAAGTCAACCACACAAACACATGCCCTTAACAACCTTCTGTCCTCACAACACGACCAACACTTGCTTGGTCTCTGATGCAGGGCTGTCAGAAGGAGCCACAGAAGGTATCCAGGAAGTCCAGCATGCAAGACCTGGAAACACTTCTACTCACTTCCAACCCTCATGCAGTTCTGCTTCTTGTTCTTCTTATTCTGGTAGGTTCAAGGACACAGCCACATGTCCTTCAATCCAAGAAGAAGATGACTTTGAAATAATTGATGATTTTCTAAAAACCAACTGTGACATCAATGACAGACATGGGGAAAAGAAAAGAAAAGAACTCAATGAAAAATATGCAGGCACTGTATTTCAGGAGAGCTTCTTGTGGGTGGACCCAGAAGACGAAACAGAGGGAAGCACAAAAGATGTGCCTTTAGACTCTCATGTAGTCATGGGCAGTTCTCAGGGCAACGGTTCCATGTTGGCATGTAGCTCTTTCACTCATCAGCCTGTTCAGCATCCTGATTCAGGAAAGACTGGTGGTGGCTCAGTCAGAAAGGGCATTGACCCTGAGGCCCCTACAGAGGATGAGGAGGGCCACCTCTTTAACAGCACAGATGTCTGCTCATCAAGTGGCTGTGGCTCTCCTAGACCATGCATCCTGGAGCAGCCACCTGGTCAGAGAACTGAGACCCCCAATGCCTCTGTTAGCAGTAACATTCCCTTCCCTGTCCTCAGCGAGGATTGTGCCACCACGGAAGAAGGAAATGAACCTGAGCACATGCTAAACTGCAGCCAGAGCTCCAGCTCGTCATTTGCATTGTGGTTGAAGTCACGTGCATTTTCCAGTGGTTCTTCTGAGGGGGAAAACTTACGGTCTTCTCTGAATTCCAGCGGAAGTTCTTCCGTCTCATCCCCAGGAAAGATGAGGAAAGATGTCCTTGAGGCTCGCACCCTGCAGCCTGATGACTTTGACAAACTCTTGGCAGGAGTGAGGCATGATTGGCTGTTTCAGAGACTGGAGAACACAGGTGTTTTTAAGCCCAGTCAACTCCAACGAGCTCACAGTAAGTGCAGCCTTTTCAGTCTGTGCAGATGCCAGAACCATCTACTTCTGGGGTCCTCTGAAAAACTTGTTGTATAGACCACTTACAGTTCATGACAAATGTGGTATTCTTTGTTGTACTTTGTGAGTTCACAGAGAAATGTAAACTGCAGGGGCCTCCCTCACCCTTTGAGTGACGGACCTTAATGGTGACCAAGAATAGAGATTCACTCAAGCCTACCTCACATATTTGAGGTTTGCTACATTTGAGACAGAAAGGGAGACAGACAGGAATTTCAGAGGATTTACACAGCTATCATTCAGGATTTAAAACAGTTCCTCATAACCAATCATTCACTCAGCATCTATCTGCTCCTTTACTTCTCTTTACCAACCAGCTGATATCTATTTTTCCTCATTCAAATTCAAGAAGAAGGAGGTTGAGTCAGAAGGATCAGGAATTCAAAGCAGCCTCAGCAACTTATTGAGGCCCTGAGAAACTTAGTAAGACCCCATCTCAAAATAAAAAAGGCTGGAGATGTGACTCAGTGGTTAAGCACCCCTGAGTTCAATCCCAACACTAAAAAAAAAAAAAAAAAAATCAAGGAGAAAAGTGTGACTTAGTTAAATGTCATCTTTCTTGTGGACACAGATTTTCACACCAGTCCATCCATCTAAGCATTTTTTGCCAGCCAAGGCATTGATTAGGTGCCCCTTTCTCTCAGTCTATTTGGGCTGTTATAACAAAATCTGTAAACAAAGGAGCTTATAAACAGCAGAATTTTATTTATCATAGTTCTGGATGCTTGGGAATTCACAGTGTCCACAGGGTGGAAAGGTCAAGGAGCCTCATTTACAAGTTCACAACCCCCTGGCTTAATCATATCCCAAAAGCTCTACCTCCTAATACAATCACCTTGTGGGTTAGGATTTCAACATTAGAATTCTGAGGGGACACAGATGTTCAGACCACAGGACCCTGTGGTTGCCATTAGCAGCAACTTCTTCCTGAAGTCACTTCCTACAGCAGTGACCCCGTGCTAGAACTGCTAGCAGTCAGTATGTGTAACACAGCCTGAAAGCAGTGGAGAAACTGAAAGACAGCACGAAGGTTCTTCTTTCAACCTAGAGAAATGTACTATAATTATATATTATGTCATTAGACTTTCCAATATACAAAAGAATCATTTGAATGAGAAAAAAAAACTATTGTAAACTGCATCTCAGAAGACATAAGTTACATTGATTATTAAACACTAGATATGAAATAACAATTCTTAATCAGGGAACTGCATGAGAATCTCCTGGGAGCTTTCTAAAACTTCCAATGCCTCACCTCAGAGAGCCCCATCCAGTCAGACTGGGGAATGGATCCAACCATCAGGATGTCCTCGGAACTCCCAATGATATCACATGAAGCCAACATTGAAGGCTTCTGCTTGAAAACACTCCACCCTTGAAGGCCCCTGAAGTCAAACTAAAATACAGATCAGGTTGTCACTAAAAGAGCAAAATTTTTCTACTGACATGGATTTTCCTTACTACTGTGAGATATTGCAATGTCAGAATCACATTTCTTTTCTTCAAGTTGCCTTATTGTTATTTTGTTTTCTCATTTCACTTTGCCTTTATTTTTTACAATATACTTAATCCATGGATTCAATATAGCATATTTCAGATATACAGAATTGATTGTTATAAAGCAAAACTGTATGTAGCAGGACTACAACATTATTCATTTGACCTTAACCTGCCTATGTTTCTGTCTGTCCCCATTTATTGATCTTCCTGTGGAAATGTCTGAGCTAAATTTTGGATTATCATTGTTACCTTTTTTAACAGTACAGTTTTATATGCGTGCTTAGGCAATATACTCTGGGCTTATTTTTTTAGCTCAATGATAATAGTACCATACTACAACTAATGTCCTAGAAATTGTTTTTTCCATTAATATCTTGAGATTCATTCTTACTGCAACAAATAGCTGTGTGTGTAATTCACTTTCATTATAGAATATCACTTAGAGTAAATATACCTGACTTATTAATCCATTCTCCATGGACAGATGTTTCACCCTTTTCTAGTTACAAACTACTATGAATGTTTCTCTGAATATTCTTGCATATTCCTGCATACAGCAAAGCACAAGACATTGTTGAACATCACTAGGAGTTGAGAGCCAGATCACAAGGTCTGCAAACATTTATGTCAGTGAGGTTCAACTGTTTTCTACAGCAGTGGTGACTTGCACAATGTGCGAGTTCCATGGATCTTCTCTAACCCCTCGTATGATCAGGCCCAATTTTTGCAAATCATATGGATATACGATGGAATTAAGACTGTGGTCTTAATTCATACTTGCCTAGTCAGTAATGTCAAGAACATCTTCCTATTTGTTTATAAACCCCATGCAAAATGCCTTTTTAAGTTTCTTCTATATTTTCCAAATAGAAATTATATAACTAATCTTTTGTCAGTTATTTGCCTTCTCGAGTTCTGGCCTGTCTCTTCACTTAAATTATTTGCTTAACCTAAGTCCTCAGTGTGATTGAGTTGATTTAATCATCTTTTAGGATTAGTGGTTTGTGTCTCAAGAGATTTGTTCCTGCTTTATGGGATTTTTCATGCAAATGTTTACAACTTCTGCTGTCTGTACTTTTTCGTTGTTATTATTGTGTGTCAAGTTATGGACAAAAACCTCCATAGAGGAAAGAAGGCCCAAAGTTGCAGAAACATAAGTTGTACACGCCCTCCTTTCTTCTTCCCTCAATTGACCACCTTCCACCAGTGTGGACGAGCATGTCACCCTTTGTTTCCATCCCAGCTTCTCACTGAGGCACCAAACCCTGGGTACCATCTCCACTAGCCCAGAGTCATCCCCTGCCAGACCTGTTGGTTCATCTGACATATTTTCTTTCCCAAGTTTTCCATTCATTTCTGCACTGTCCCAACCTGGACACACAGGAGGTCTTTGTTACTGAATTTTAACTTGGATACCAAGATGTTGCATTTCTTCCTTAAGGTTCATGTTGTTCTTTCCCCTAGAAATACTGTCTTGCCTAGCACTATTCTTCCTGCTTTTGTTTTTGTTTTGTTTTGTTTTGTTTTTTTCAGATAGGGTCTTACTAAGCCACCCAGGGTGGCTTAAACTCGTCATCCTCCTTCCTCCAAGTATCCAAGTAGCTGGCAATACAAACAACCCTGGCTTTTGGCTCTGATCTTTTCTTTTTTAGTTGATTTTGCAATTTTGTATGGTGACTACAATTTCTCAAGTAATTCCTGGACTTTCCTGACTTAAATAAAATTAGGATGCCCTTTATATGTAATCTAGGATCCCTGGAGTTGCTAGGAGCATATGGGGTAAAATTATTTAGTTATTTCTGTTTGTTCTGACAAAGAAAGTAAGCTCTTTTATGCAGGATTCCCAGATTGGAAGAAGTTGCAAATATATCCATTATCCCAAGACGCTCTCTGGTGTCTAGCTATTTAAAAATCCCCTATATTTTCCATCTCTTTCATACAGAAACTCTAATCTTATCTTAATCCTTTGCCTTCCCAAGCAAGAGATTTTGTGAATCAAAGGCTGTTCTGGAATATACTGGAATATCCTGATCCCAGCATACAAGAATTGGACCCAATGTGCCATGAGACCAAAGAAAGAGGCAGACAGATCCAGGATTTCCCAGAATGCAAATTATTGGGGACTTACTTACAAAAGCCTAGTTCTGGGCAGCAGTGAAACGAGTGGATTCCCACAATTTGGAGTCAAAGTAGGTGTGTTTGTGAAGTGGTCAGGACAAGGAAATTTCATCCAACCTGATTTCTCTCAAAAATTCCTGGCACTGAGAACACCAAGGTCCAGTCATAAAGCTCCATATACCACCATAATACGGTTTCACTTATTTATTGTATGCTGGGAAACCATGCATGGAAAACCTCCCAGGTTACTCAGGGGCAATCTTGACCATTACCAACCGAGGTGCCTGCAGTCTGGTCAAGCTGAATGCCTACACTATTCTTCACTGCAAAATGTAATGTGTTACATTTTTATTGTGCTTTGCTAACTTTTTAATATAGCCATAATTTGAAAAGAGGCAAAAATTTGAAAAAAATGTTTAACAAAATAGAAGATTTCATATGGGTGGATGTAGGACCTGTGCCACTACATCTTTATTCATGATTTGTAACATTCTTTTGAAGCTAAGCCCTACTTGCATCTTATCTTTTTTTTCCAGATGCTCTTTTGTTAAAATATTCCAAGAACTCTGAACTGTGGACAGCCCAGGAAACTGCTGTGTATTTGGGGGATTACCTACATGTGAAGAAGAAAGGCAAGCAAAGAAATGCCTTTTGGGTTCATCATCTCCATCAAGAAGAAACTCTGGGAAGGTATAACTGAAAAATATCTATGTCAACAAAGTAAAATGGGCTCATCTTTCCATTCTGTTAAGTACTCATTCATGAGATTTTTGAAAGGCCTGGAAAAAATGGCCAAAATATATGTTTTCAGATTTCTACCACATACCCTCTTCAACCTGAGTTAGTTAATGACAGTTACCATGTACTGAAGATTCATGTTATATCAGTCATTTGCTGGATGTCCTGTGTTCATGATCTCAAACTCATTGGGAAACATCTTTAACCCTCTGTGCAGATAAGAAAAATGGAGTTCCTAGTCCAGAGAGACTTACTCACTAAAATTGCTGGCAAAGAGGTCAAACTACAAAACCACACTTTTAAATAAATAGGTGAGCCTACAGAAAAAAAAAAAAAAAAAAAAAAAAAAAGCAGGAAGATCCTCTGGTTAGGTATGAAGCATGTCCAGGGATGGAAGTGTTCACTGGACAATTTAGATGCTCTCCATAGAAATTTGGGGCAGGGTGGGGTGGGTACAGTTAGAGAGACATAAGGTATACACAAAGAACAGTGAATTCAAAGACCACTCAGGGAAAGCAGGGATTCAGCTATGATACATTCTCAATGGGGTGATTATATCTTTTTTTATTTTATTTTTTTCCATTTTTAGTTCTGGGGATTGAACCCAGGGCTACTCTAGCACAAGACTATACCCCCAGTCCTTTTTATTTTTTATTTTGGCACAGGGCCTCACTAAATTATTGAGGCTGGCCTCAAGCTTGCAATCTTCCTGCCTCAGCTTCCCAAGCTACTGGATTACAGGTGTGTCCCATCACTACCAGCTTTCAGAAAGATCATCTTTTTAAAACCCCACTCCTGCTGGATGCAGTGGCACACACCTGAAATCCCAGCGACTCGAGGCTGACGCACACAAGTTGATGATGATCACAAGTTCGAGGCCAGCCTCAGCAACTTAGCAAGACCCAAAACAACTTAGTGAGATCTTGTCTCAAAATGAAAAATAAAAAGGGCTGTGACTGTGGCTCAGTGGTTCAGTGCCCTTGGATTCAATCCCCAGTACCGGAAAACAAAAAATAAGCAAACAAAAAACAACAGCATAAAAACAAAACAAAACAAACAAACCACTCCCTTCTCCTGAGGAAAGCATCTAGAAAGCTTTCTATTTGGCCTTAGTTTTTGATGAAAACTTCAAACAATACCTCACTTGAAAAATTAGTGATGCCCTCATTAGGTTTGAGGCCTAATTTTATACCATTTGTATATAAATCAAAACTTTTATAGTTGATCTTGTTCTTTATCTAAATTCAAATAATGTAAGAAATAAAAGGGGAAAGAGAAGAGGGAAAGTGAGTGAAATCAAAAATTTGTTTTTGGGGTTTTATTTTTGTACCAGGGATTGAACCTGAGGGCACTAGACCATTGAGCCCCATCTCCAGCCCTATTTTGTATTTTATTTAGAAACAGGGTCTCGTTTTTGCTGAGGCTGGCTTTGAACTCTCGATCCTCCTGTCTCAGCCTCCCAAGCTGCTGGATTACAGGCAGGCACCACTGCGCCCTGCCCCGAAGACTCTTTAAATAGTAAACAGTTGAAAATTCTTGAAAAGTTGACAATAGACATGCAAATGCATTTACTGGGTGCCAGGCCCTATTTGAAGTGATTTATGTACTGATTCAGCTAATCCTCCTAAACCCTGATGAGGTAGATGTTATTATTGTCCCCATTTTACAGAAGAGGGAACTGAGGCACAAAGATGTTAAAAAAATTTGCCCTAAGTCACATGTATAAGTGGTATATTGAGGCATTTTGAGCTGAATTGTGTCTCCCCCAGTCCCCTAAAATTCATATGTTGAAGTTCCCAGTGTTCAGACTAGAAATTGAGTCATTTCAGAGTCATTTAAGATGAGGCCATACTAGAGTGAACCCAGGGTGAACCCAGTGTTAACAGATATCTTTACAAAAGGAAGAAATCTGAAGAAAGGCACACACACAGAGAATGTCATGTGGAAGTTATAGTTACGCTGCAGCAAGGCAAGGAACTTCCAGAAACTAGGAGAGAGGCCTGGGACAGATTTTTCCTTATTGCCTTTAGAGGGAACATAATATTACTGGCACTTTGACTTTGGACTCCTAGGCTCCAGAACTGTGAGAAAATCAATTTCTGTTGTTTAAGCCACTTAGGGAAACTAATAAACCAGGATATATCCTAGAAGGACCTATGATGAGAAATTGAGACTAAGAGACATGGAGAATGGAATAAGAAGGTTTAATATACATCTGATCAGAAGGAGATAACAGAGCAAATAGAACAGAAGCAATGTTTGATTAGGAAATTTCTGGTAATTTTCCAGAATTGCAAAAGTCACTAATATTCAAATATGAGAATCACAATGAATCCCAAGGAGTATGGAAATGGAAACAAGGAATAAACTGGAAGGCAGGCAATCATAAGTCTACTCCTGCATAATAGTTCAACTTCAGAATACCAAGGACAAAAAAAAGACTCTTAAAAGCAGCATATATATATATGTATATATATATATAAAGCAGTATATATTGGGGGAAGAAAGCAGATTACATACAAAGAAATGTCAGTTAGACACACATCTGATTTCTCAGCAGCAACAATAGAAGTCAGAAACTATGGAAGTCATGTACTTGAAATCAACTTTCATGGAAGGCAAAATAAAGATACTTGCAAATTAAAGGAAAAATGACTGTGAGAATCTACCACTAACAAATTCTTGCCAAAGAAAAATGATCCCAATACAATGGTGTAGAGTCCAAATGGAAGGAAAGAATGGTTTTCTGCTCCCAGATTGATGATCCCACACCTAGAGTTGGAGGCCTTCTGGCAGAATATTCAGGAAGTGCTTCAGTGCTGGCATCTATAGACTTTACCCCTTTTGTGCACATCTCTGGCCTCAGTCACAAAACAAAATTCTGAATTCATCCAAATCTTCTGCCCATCTAAGGTGCTGTCTAGACCAGAACTGCCTGAAGTACTGGACTCCTGCTGTTGTGACCACTGTTACTCTATTGACTGCTTTCTTATGTCATTTAGCCGGCTTCTCTGCAGCCTCCTGTCAGATTTCCTTTCTGATCCTCAGGAATTTGAATGGCCCAAACTGTTGCCTCTGATTCCATTACATTCAGAAAAGCCTGGAGAGAGTTTACTCTCATTGAGGTCTGTGATTCAGACAGTTCCCTTTGATTTTTGGAGGTCATTCCAGGCATATGTGAAATTACTCATAAATTCACATCAGCTGATATCATGTATAAGCTATAGTAGAATGTAGTGCTTACTGTTTTACGTAAGCATTTACTGACTTGTGTCTTTTTTTCTTTAACTGTAATATAAGCCCTTGAAATCTACAAACCATGTCTGATTTTCAAAGCACTTAGGACTAGCCCATTGTTGTGCACGTAATAGGTGTTGATAACAAGTAAGTGTTCGTAGGGATGAAATACTCATACAAGGAAGGGACAGAGGAAGGCTTTGGATTGAATAATCGGTGTATATAAGGCCACACTGCAGGTTGTGAAAGATCTGGCTCCAGATCTGTCCAGGCATGTCCCAGCACACCATGTTGAACCCCTTGGCTTACGAGAGAGGTCAGAAGAAGTGCCCCATTAAGTAGACACTTCCCTTTATATTTGGTATTATTCTGGGATCAGCTCGCATTGCTCAGGTGGTTCTGACAAAAGTGTTTGAATCACAAAGTAAGTCAAGATAATTAACATTGACCAGATAAGGCAGAGAAAGTAATATCTTGCAAGCATTTTTGATATCTCCTTTTAATCTTCTTAGTTTTATTCTATAGTTAAAAGTCTCACTTTACTATGTTATGTGAATTTTCTCTATTCATAGATATGTAGGGAAAGAATATAAAGAGCAGAAGGGGCTCTGGAACCACTTCATTGATGTGGAACGGCAGATGACCGCACAGTACTACGTGACAGAGTTTAACAAGAGACTCTATGAAGAAAAGATCCCAACACAGATATTCTACATCCCCTCCACAATATTACTGGTAAGGTTTTTAAGAGCAAGAGTTTTGTTAAACAGACCTATAAATATATATTATGATAGCAGATGAAGTGGTAAATATTTGTAATCACAGCTACTTGGGAAGCCAAAGCAGGAGATCTCAAGTTCAAAGCCAGCCTGGGCAACTTAGCAAGTTCCTGACTCAAAATAAAACAAAAAGGGCTGGATGTAGCTTAGTGGTAGAGCATTTGCCTAGCATGTGTGTAAGCCCGGGTTCAATCCCCAATACCACAAAAAACAACAACAATAATCATTAAGTTCTATTTCTATTGCCAACATGTCTACCTCCACCACTGTTCTAGTAAAAATCCAATAAACTCAGATTCTGAGATCCTTCATATGATTCATCAACTTCATCTTCTTAGACAGTATGCAAGAAATATTACCGTCCATCCCCATCAATGCATCGTTTAGATCTTCCAAGTCACATTTGAATATCTGTTGATCCTGGTATCTGATTCCACCTGGTCAAGGTAGCATTTTCAGTAGACTCTCTTGTATTGTCTCTGTACTTTTGGAGAGAGAAAGGACCTAGAGATCATGTCTAATGAGTTATCCCCTCAACATTACTCATAAATCCCCTTTTATATCTGTTTGCCTCTACCTCCTGCAACCAACTGATACAAAGTTGTAGCTTAAACAAACACCTTTATTTAAAAATAATTATCACTGTTTTAATGTAATTTAAATAATTATAATTGTTAGGAAGTTATTAGATTTGGCCTAAGACTATCTTCCCTCTGTTTTCTGCCCATGGCTCTGCCTTATGGGGCCATTGAGATGAGTCTCTTTTCACTAAATATTCCTTGAAATAGATAAAGGTGCCCAGCGTGATGGTGCAAGCTCTAATCCCAGCTACTTGGGAGGTTGAAGCAGGAAGACCACAGGTTCAAGGCCAGCCTGGACAGCTTAGCAAGACCTTGTCTCAAAATAAATATTAAGAAAGCTGGGGTTGTAGCTCAGAGGCAGTGCACTTGCCTAAAATAGGCAAGGTCCTGGGTTCAATACTTAGGACTGCAAAAATTAATTCATTAAGGCAAATGTCCCTACTGAGTTTCCTCTTCTTTGAATCTAGAATATCCTGCTTCCCCAAATATGCTAGACCTTTAGTGCATTCATACTTACAGTGATTTTTTTCATTGGCCAGAGATATTTTTAACCCATTTTTATTGTTCTTAAAAACAATAGCCATCATCCAATTTCTACCTTTTTTATATCACATACTGTACCAGGAATTTTGCAAACATTAACTTTTAAAACAACTCTGCAAAGTTTATCACATCACGCAGAGATGATTGAATTGTTATTCCAACCCAGAATTCCAGAGCATGATCTGTTCTTATACCCTGGCAAGCTAGCCCCAAGGATAGGTCACTTCATGACCTGATTTTTAAGTGAGTACTTTACTATATGAACAATAATAACTTTAGTTTCTATTATATGCCACATACAATGCTGAGCACTTAACATGCATTTTCTCATATAATCCTTTTAACAAAATTAAAAAGTGGTTATTGTCAATATTATACATTTTAGAGGTAAGGAGACTGAAGTCTAGAGAAGAGTAACAAAATCCAGACTGAGAGCTATCCACCTCCAAAGGCCATGGCCTTAACCCTCATGCTACATACTGCCTCCATTTCTATCTTTCAGATTTTAGAAGGCAAGACAATAAAGGGATGTATCAGTGTGGAACCTTACATCCTGGGAGAATTTGTAAAATTATCAAATAATGCCAAAGTGGTGAAAACAGAATACAAAGCCACAGAATATGGCTTGGCTTATGGCCATTTTTCCTATGAGTTTTCTAATCATAAAGATGTTGTGGTTGATTTACAAGGTATGTGAAACTGGGATTTATTCCAAATATTACTTATATGTGAATGTTAAGTATTTGAAAGTTTTTCTCAATCATTTTTAGTAGATCATTCAGTGTATAGGCCATTATTTGGAATTAATTCATTTTACTATGTATGGTAAATGATTCTAGAAAGAACACAATATCTGATACTTCTATAACAGTCCATAGAGTCACATAATCAATGAGAAGGTCTGGCTCACATTCATTGGACTTACTTCTAAAGCAAAATCCAGAACAGCATTTTTTACTTCACTCAAGCAGATTTGCACAATGTAGATTTCTTATTGATTTTTTTCACATGTCAAAATCTTCTTTCCATTTTTTTTTTTCCAACCTTTTACCCTTATTAGAAGATAATGTGCAGCTTCATAGTTGGGACTATTATGGAACAAAAAGCTGTGTGTACTTAAATCTGATTCCTTTTAAAATCTGTGATAATGTATTTATTTTGTTTCCATTTGTCTGGTATTTCAGTCATCAGAGGCCTTATTAATGAATATTCTATACATTGTGTAAATGACAAATGAGATTTATTGTAATTATTTTAGTAATGCCCACATGACCACCCCAAAGACCTTCCTTATTCCCCCTCCAAAAGATTTCTTACTCTGTCATATTAGATGTTTTAATTATTTGTTGTTTATCAATCTGTCCTCCTTCATGAGAATGCTGCCTCAATAAATACAAAGATTGTTAACTTGTTCTCTGCCATAAAAACAGTGCCTAAAAACAGTGTTTTGTACAGTATTTGCACCCAGTGATTATCTGTGGCCTAGACAGATGACTACATGAATCAATGACCAAGGCACTAAAGAAGTTTCCAAGTCATCAAAGGAAAATGCAATATTGTGATTTTCATAATTATTCTAAGTGTTTTATATTACTCTCTAATACCTTGAAAATTGGTGATCTTGTGTCAAATTTAACAAAAATAATTATGCAATATTCAGTTCTTCTTAAACCAATCATTGGAATATGCAGCCCAGATTCCTTAGCAAAAACTTACTAAATATAAACCATAAGATGACCAAGTTTTAAAAGCACCTCTTCAAGCATTTTTGTGTATATATATTTTTCCCTAAAATGTTTGATTGACATTTGTAGGGGACTTAATACTCAGATGCATCCACTTCTCTTTTAGGTTGGGTGACTGGTAATGGAAAAGGACTCATCTACCTTACAGATCCTCAGATTCACTCTGTTGATCGGAAAAATGTTACTACCAATTTTGGAAAGAGAGGGATTTTTTACTTCTTTAATGACCAGCATATGAAATGTAATGAAATATGCCACCGTCTTTCTCTGACTAGACCTTCCATGGAGAAACTGAACAAGTCATAGACTGTGGATCGGCAGAGACAGACCTCTGTGCTCACCAACATCAAGTTCTCCTCTCCTTCCGGGCACCAGAACACAGCATATCCCTGTTCCTTGAGGCTCGTTGTGGCCAATGGTTTGTGAGAGGAACTGATGAGTATCACTTTCAGGCCTGCTTTATTGCCAGTACAATATGCAGGGTCTCTTTCCTCTGCCCCAGTTACCAAGAATGTGTCAGAAAGTAGCTGCTGATGAGCACAGGTCCCACAGTGACGGCAACATGGGAAAGACCCCAACTGATCCACCGGGATAGGAAGCACTGCTGAGAAATAAATATGGTGTTTAAACTATTGAGATTTTGGAGCTTGCTGTCACTATCTGTTGAGATTGATACCATTGGTGTTTTTCTCTATTGATCTATACATGCTTTATATATTTAAAAATATTCAGGGGCCTTGTGATACAAATTCCAATATTTTCTGTTTGTCTTTTGACATTTGACTTTGCCTAAAACATTTATCTATGCAAATTTTTGTTAATAGTTGAATTTATCCAACCTTTTCTTTTTTGATTTTTTGGCTATATGTAATACTTAAACCTTTCTCACACTCTCTTTCCCTTAAACTCTCCCATGTTTTCTTCTAGTGTATTTATATCTGTGAAAGTTACGACAGAAGAATGGTAGATTTTTGTGGTCACCACAGTCCACCCGTTGCCCTACACAGATCTGCTCAGGTCTAGGCCACAGGTCTTCTGTGGTCTCATTGAAAGAAATATGCAAAAGGGACTCTGGTAAGATAGAGAGTCCATCTCACTTACTCTGTGGAACCACAACTGGTGCCACTCTCTCACTCCTCCACTATTCAGTCTAAATTTCCCTCAGCCTTAACTACTATCTCAGGAAGTCTGGATGCCCTACCTCACTGTGGGACTCAAGCTTCTGTAAATGAAGGGGCTGGATACTTACTCTGGGGTTGCTTGCTGCCTCTGTCTCTTCACAACTGCAGTTGGAACAAGTTAGATCTCATCTACTACTGGGAGCACAATGACTGGCACTCCCAGCTTCCACCCCTCGGGATCCACCAGCTTTTCTGGGGAAGTCACGTTTCCCCCTTGTGTTCTCAGCCCACAACCATGCATGGCAAGGATACTAGTCTCAGAATTCGTCTAACAGGTGACTACGGCACAAAACCTTCCCGTTGACTTGATAAAACTTTCTTATTGCTGCTGTGGTACAAGATTCCCCTTGCCCTGTCCTCCTTCCTTTGTCCTCTCTTTTCATAGGTGTTGAGCTGTGTTCCAGTCTTCCTGCTGACTCTGTGCTTTCCTACTGATTCATTGTGCTCATTTCCCCCAACAAATATCTTACATGTCTAATCTTTTCCTGGCACATACTTCTTGGAAAATCAAAATTAATACAAGTTTATGTTTAAAAGTTTTAAATTTGTGTATGTGTGTGTATATATATAATCATCCTTTTAACAAAATAAAGGGAGGAAATAATAATCCCAGGAGATACAGTGAAGTAATTTAATAAAATTCAAGATCAACTTGTAGTTTAAAAAAATGACTAAAAACTAGGCATAAAGGAAAACTTTCCGTATCTGATAAAGGGTTTCTTTTAAGTTTTAAAATAAAAACAGCCGTATTATAATTTATAGTGAAACAATTAAAGCTTTCCACTTGAGAAGGGGAACAGAAGTTTCCCACTATCCTAACTCTATTAACCATTATAGAGGAGTTCCGACTAATAAACATGATAGAAGGAATGATAGAAGCAGGAAATCACAACTTTGAATCCCCTTAATGAAATAATTCATCTGGGCAAAACACTTTAATAACTGCTAAAACTGTTGGGAGAAAGGTTGAAGGGGAACTTCATAATGGAGGTATCAAGGTAACACTACTTACATCTCAATCTTTTTTTTTAAGAAGGAAAACATCTCTGAACACTATTCTTATATTTATTTTATTTTATTAGAGCATGTTTTTTGTGTGTCTTTATGGAGTTTGGTGTGAGCATTCCACAACTGCATATATCATGCCCAGATCAAATCCACCCACCCTTTTTCCATTCCCAATCTCTGGTAACCACTAGTCTACTTTCCGGTTGACATTCTTTCAGCTTCCACATAGGAGAGAGAAGATGTGGTACTTGTCTTCCTGTGTCTGCTGTATTCCATTTAACATAATGTCCTCCAGTTTCATCCATTTTGCTGCAAATGATAGTATTTCATTCTTCTTTATGGCTAAATAATATTCCATTGTGTGTATCATCAGTCTGATTACTAAAAGTGGGACAAAAATTCAGTGATAAAATAACATTTAGGGGACAATTATGATTTTTAATATAGGCTTGGTACTAGATAAAATTAGTAAAATAATATCTTTAAAATGCTCAAACCAGAACTGGATGTATTTCAGAGGTAGGGCCCTTGCCTGGTGCACAAAGTCCTGGGTTCAATCTTCTGTACTCCAAAAACAAAACAAAAGAAAATACTCATGCCAAAGGAAAACAAAAAGTAGGGCAAGAGTTCAAAGAATCGTGTGTTCTTTTCGTGATGATGTTGAACTGGTGCTACTAATTGAACCATGACCAGTGTTACGATTTGGATGTGAGGAGTCCCCCACAAGCTCACATGTGAGACAATGAAGAAGGTTCAGAGGAGAAATTATTGGGTTGTGAGATTCTCAACCCAATCAGTGAATTAATCATCTGATGAGATTAATTGAATGGTAATTGAAGACAGGTGGGATGTGGCTGGAGGAGGTAGGGCATTGAGAGTGTGACTTTGGGTTATATATTTGTATTTGGGAAGTAGAGCGATCTCTCTCTCTCTCTCTCTCTCTCTCTCTCTGCTTTCTGATCATCGTGTGAGTTGCTTTCCTCCACCTCACTCTTCCTCCATGATGTTCAGGCTCACCTTGAGCCCCAAGGAATGGAGCTGGCTGTCTATAGACTGACACCCTGAAATGGTGAGCCCCCAAATAAACTTTTCCTCCTCTAGAATTGTTCTGGTCAGATCTTTTAGTCATAGAGGTGAAAAGGCTGATTAAAACAACCAGGAAAATGCATACTTGAGAATTCATTTTACATGTCTTTCTACTTCTATACACATTTTTAAATCTTCATTAATTTTTTTTCTTAAATATAAGGTAATAGAAAGAAACAGCAAGTAACTCTAAAGAATGAATAGAGATGATGAAAATCAAGATTTGTATCAAATTTGTCAGGGAAGAATGTACGGAGAAGGGGTCAACAATGTAAAATTCTACAGAAAAATTATTTTTCTAACTAGAGACTGAAGACAGTGAAAGGAGATTGCTGACAGCAGGTAGAGGTCATTAATTGTCAGAGTGATGTTTCAGATGCTGTAGAACAGAAGTCAGCAAACTTTTTTTTCTTATTTATTTCTTTGGTACCTACAGAACAATTGCAACTTCTGTCTTTTCATGTTTGAAAATTCTCCTGAGTCAACACTTCCTTCAAGATATATTTCCTGATAACTTTTATTCCCTTTTTTTCTGCCCTAACCTAGGTAAGACCCCTCTCCTTGATCGCCCAAATAACTGCAACTGTCATTGCACAGGAATCATGAAAAATAACACAGCCAGGCATGGTGGCACATTCCTGTAATACCAGCTACTTGGGCAGGAGGCTAAGGCATGAGGATCATAAGTTTGAGGCTAGCCTCACCAACTTAGAGAGAACTTGTCTCAAAATTTTAAAAATTTTTTTTCAAGGGATGGGGATGCATCTCAGTGGTAAAGTACCCCTGGATTCAATCACCAATAACAAAGAAAGAGAAAGCAAGCTAATATGCAGTTGTTTCATATTATCTATATAGTAGCTGAGTTATAATTTTCTTTAGTATTATTTATCTATTACTGCATGAGAAATTTCTTCCAAAACACAAAGGTTTACAACAACATTATCAGCTGGGCATGGTGGTACATGCTTGTAATCCTAGCTACTGGAGAGGCTAAGGCAGGAGGATTGCAAGTTTGAGGCCAGCCTCAGCAATTTAGTGCAACCTTAGTGATTGAGTGAGATCCTGTGTCAAAATTAAAAAACAAAAAAGGCTGGGGATGTGACACAGTGCTCTGGGTCAATCCTCAATATTAAAAAAAAAAAATCACTGTCATGGTTTGGATTTGGAATGTCTCCCAAAGGCTCATGTATTAAAGTCTTAGTCCCCAGTAGAGCAATGTTTAGAGATGGAGCTTTTAGGGGAAAAAAAAATGGATTATGAGGATTCTAACCTCATCAGTAGATTAATCTACTTAATGGATTTGAAGTGACCACTGGAATATAGTGGAAACTGCAAGTGGGTGGAGCTTGGTTGAAGGAAGTGGGTCACTGAAGGCATGCCCTTGGGGACTATGTCTAGTCCCTGGTCCCTTCCTCTGTTTCTTCTTCCTGGCTGCCTTGTGTTGATCAGCTCTTCTCCACCACACCCATGGCATGATTCTCTGCCTACCATCAGACAGCAATGGAAACAACCAACCAGAGACTGAAACCTCTGAAACCATGAACCCAAATAAACCTTTCCCCCTTTAAATAATCCATGCCAGGTATATGGGATATAGCAACAAAAGCTGACTACGCACTTATTGTCCTGTAGTTTCTGCAGATCCAAAATTGGTGAAGGGTGACTTAGTTGGGCATTTCTTTTTTTTTTTTTTAATTCCTTTTTGGGGGGAGGGAGTTCTTTTTAGTTATACATGACATTAGGATTCAGTCTGCCATAATTATAAGAGCTTGAACTCTAATTTGTTCTAATTCAGTCCTCAGTACTTTCCCTTGCCCTCCTCCCTCCCTATGTTCTCTTCCCTCTATTCAACTGATCTTTCTGCTATTTACTTAAAGGGTTTTGTTTGTTTGTTTGTTTGTTTTAATTAGTGTCTTGTGGATGTACATGATGGTGAGATTCATTGTAGTACATCCATATATGTACATAGGAAAGTTAGTTCAGGTTCATTTCATGGCATAGGGGACAAGCTTCCACATATTAGAGAAAACATTCAACCTTTGACTTTCTGGGTCTGGCTTACTTCGCTTAGCATGGTGGTCTCCTGTTTCGTTCACTTACTTAGTTGGGTATTTCTAACTCAGAATCTCTGTTATGGTTACTGTGAGAATGTCAGCCATGGCTTTAGTCATTGGAAGGGTTGGCTGGGACTGGGAGATCTGATTCTATGCTCTCTTGTGTGGCTGTGGGTCAGAGGCCTCCGTTTCTTATTACACGGCCTGTCCAGAAGACTACATGACAGCTGGCTTCAACCAGAATGAGAAATCCAAGGGAGAGAGGGACAGAGGCCACAGTGTCTGTGACAACCTAGCCTCTCAAACAACATGCCATCACTTTTATGTTCTGTTGCTCACACAGACCACCCTTGGCCCAGTGTGGAAGGAAAACAAAAGGACATGAGTGGCAGCAGGTGGGGATTTTTGCAGGTCACTTGGAGATGACTCTGTCTATCTCTCCAGCCTGAACTGGGCCTTGTGGCTCTTCAAGTCCATCAAAGCTTAGCACATTTTTATTCAAGTGAATGAATGACTAAATGAATAGTCAGGGATAGTTCTATGCATTTTAGATGCTCAGTAAGTGCTTATTAATTCCCTAATTCTTTCTCCATAAGGTGAGAGGCAAGAAAAAAAGAATGTCTGAGTTCGCCAGGCTTCCAAAAACCATCTGCAACCAAGTGGGATATGGTAGATCTGTGGATCACAGAAGGATGGAAAGCTAGAAGGAAAGAAAGAACAGAATCACTTCAGTCCCACCCCTACCTTATAAAGAAACTTATTTTCTTCCTTGTGTTTAAACTTTTCTAATATTCTCCCTCCCTTCTTTAATAGATATTTCTCATAGCAAAACAGATATTGAGAATTTTTCAAGGAATTCTTAGGAAAACTACATTATCATTTTTCTAATTTGAATGAAATAATCCATTTGCATTTTCATCTTTCACTTGTGAAGTGTGTAGAGTTGTGAAATGACAATATTTAAAATGCTAAGTTTCAGAAGTTGAATTCAAGTGAAAGAGACTTAATCTTTGTCCCTTCAGAGATCAGAAATGTCAAGCTTTTGTTACTGTCTTTTAGCAGTGCTATTGTTTTGAAGATGATGTTTGTTCTGTGCAGTTCGGATATACAGATGTCCTCTGCCTCAACAGTTCAGTAGAAACAAGGTGTAAAGTGTAAGAAGAAAGTGAGAGAAAAAAGTAAATCTCTTTATTATGGTGCGTAAACCTTCAGTGTGAGGGAGCTTTGCAGCTGCACAAGGAGAAAATGCATTCAAAAATATAATGCAAGTGTGAATAATCCTTTCTCAAATGCTGCTTGCAGACTGCTCCAGCTTTGTCAGGTGAACTTGAACCGGGCCATCAGATTTGCCCCCATTCCCATTGCACACTCTGTCTATCACCCCGGGGCATTCACCATCTTGACTGTTGTTTAAAGAGAACAAGCAATCCATCATTGAGCCAGGGAGTCACTTTCTCATAGAAAAGTAAAATCAGCATGTGACACTACTCAGCCTAGTGTTTTGCAGATTAAAATGATACATGGCGACTCACGTGTTACTAGGAAGATTAAGTCGGTTATCTTGTTCCGCTGCCCAGACAAAAGAATTCCCCTCAAGCAGTTAAGTGGGAGTTTTACAGAAATTGAAAATGCTGGGCTCAACTACACTGTGGTAAGACAGAGAATTTAACGAGAAGAGAAAAAGAATGTTATTTTACATCTAAACATCGTTTTTATTCCCTGCATGAGATAGTACAAAGAAGAATCCATCCCAAAACTGAAGCTATTAAATTTTTATACAATCTCTGCTGTTTTGAGATGCCAACTTTATTACCAGAGATGAACACAATTTATTGTCTGACTGCCTCCACAATTGATTTAAATATGGTGAAATAAATGAGCAGCCGTTGGCCCTGGGGCAGTTAGCTCCATCAGAGTAGGTTGCAAATCCTGCAGCTACAGTATCTACTTAACAGCACTGTTATTCCACTGTGTGATCTACACAGTAATAAATTTTCAGTAAATTTCTTATAGAAATGAGCTCATTATAAAAGGCTAGGTAGGATATAGCCTCTAATTCATGAAGCTGAGACAAATATTCATCATTCTAGAAAATACTATTTTCTATATAATTGAAACTGTAATTGTGTTGTATTTGATTTTAAAAGCAATTTCCAAAAGGAAGAAGATGAAAATAAGTATCAAAGTGTTTCATTTTATATTAAATAAGTGCACTAGTTAAAATTAACCCAAACCCATTTCTCTTTAATTAAATATTTTTTAATTGAAAAGAATTTTAATTCATGCTTAACTTGTGTTTTGCATTTAAACATTACCAGGAAATAATACAGGTTAAAAGGAAAGAATTTTGTGTTTTCTTAGATTCCCATTCACTTTAGGCAACACCGTTAGAAATTTCTTCATTATTTATATTTTTCCCCTACTTTGCCATGCCAAGTTCTTTTTAAAAGTACAAACACAATTTTTCTAGTCAGAGATTTCAAATCAGAGTGCCCAATATTGTCACTTTTGCCTATACCGAAAAATATTCCTTCTCTTAACTAGTTTTGTGTTCTATAAGTGTACTGTAAGAATAAAGAACAAAAGTGGAATATGCACATTTTCTTTGCTAAGGACAAGCACCAGATTTAACTTTTCCTACACAAATCATCAAAAAGGAGGTGGAGTGTTTAAACACTTTTGTTAGACATTTGACATGGTCTTTTCCAAATAACAGAAGGACCCACAGCGACTGGCTTTGAAGGGCCATGTTCCCAACATGATTTCAATAGGGAACATTCTCTCTGGACTGAGCACCTGGATCATGTGCCGTGTTCCCTAGGGCTGGACAGCCACCTGCATCAGAGAGGATGGACGATGAGGGACGGGAGCCTCTGGCCAGCTGTATTCTTCCCCAGCCTCCAGGGCATGTTCATGCAGAGGAGCCAGGCCAGGACAGCACAAGGCATCATCCAAGTGGCCACCCCTTTACCCCATCACTGACAAGTTAGTGAGATCCTTCAATGGGTATCAATAAAGGTAAAGAGCAGGGGAATCAAAAACCAAAGGCCAAATGTTCTCTCTGATATGCGGATACTACCACACAAGGAGGGGGCGGGGGTGGATAGAAGTTCAGTGGGTTAGACAAAGGAGAATGAAGGGAAGGGAGGGGGGTAGGAATAGGAAAGACAGGGCAGTGAATCTGACATAACTTTCCTATGTTCATATATGAATACACCACAGTGAATCTCAACATCTTCTACAACCACAAGAAAGAGATCTAGGACTGGGGATATAGTTCAGTTGGTAGAGTGCTTGCCTGTTAAGCACAAAGCCCTGGGTTCAATCCCCAGCACAGCTAAAAAAAAAAAAAAAAAAAAGGAATGAGATCTAATTAAAATAAGTTATACTGCATGTATGTATAATATGTCAAATTATACTCTACTATCGTTTATATCTAAAAAGAACAAATCAAATTTTTTAAAAAAGAGCAGGGAAGTCAAGAAGTCTCTGAAATACTCCATGCTCTAAGTTATGAACTGTTTTGACAAAAGCAATTGAAAATGCCTAAGACTTTCAGATGAGCAAGAAAGAAGATGGCCTGAGATTGATCTGGATCTTAGAGCTCCACAATTCAGCACAACCTCAACAATCTTCTGCAAAATCTACCTGAGTTCTTCCCCTACTGCCTTTTTCCTCCCACTGTCCTGCCATGCAGTCTCTGTCCTATCTGAGCTGAGCTGGAACACACACTCAATAATCAAAACATTTTTCCTAAGCATCTTTAGACATGATCACATACAAAGGTGAATTAAACTTGGCTTCTCTAGAACTCTGAGTTGCCAAGTATCAGCATTTATTATAGTCAACTCTCAGTTACCAGAGAGAAGAGGGATATGCAAATAATCAAATGGGAGATTATTATGTACCCCAGTCTATTGGGTACTGTGTACCCAATAATAACTTTTGTTGTTGTTTAGTGACTGCAAAGCAGCCAATGACTGGGAGACAGCTCCAATTTTCCCTAGATGTCAAGAGAGTCATCAATAACTAAAAACTTGGATCAAAATATAGCTCAAGATGAATTAAGTACATTAGTTATATATATTGACTGTTTTACTTCCTAGATGGTTTTTGTAAATATTTCAAAATTGCAACCCTTACAACATTTTTCAATCAGTATGCATATTGAATGCTGAAATGATTAACTGAACAAAGTACTTGAGAAAAGTTAGCATCTTGTAAATGTTAACAATCATTCCAGTTACCAAGAAAATAATATTTTCAGCTAGGCATGACACATGCCTGTAATCCCAGTGCTTGAGAGGCTGAGGCAGGAGGATACCAAGTTCAAAACCAGCCTCAGCAATTTAGCTGGGCCCTAAGCAACTTAGTGAGACCCTGTCTCAAAAAAAAAATAGAAAGGACTGGGATGTGGCTCAGTGGTTAAGGGCCCCTGGGTTCAATCCCTGGAACAAAAAGAAAAAAGGAAAAGAAGAGGAAAAGACAAAAATATTTTCAGGAAGCATTTTATAGTTTGGTACAACCAAGACAGGCAATTGCTAGAAAGAGGAGACCTGGCTAAGTGCCTGTTCATTTACTGCAATGGTTTCTGTTGGAAAGATGACACATGTTTTCCATTCTGCTGAAAATCACTTCCCTTTTGCCCAAGCAAACTCATTCCACCAGTTATATTTTTCTTTCAGATCCTAACAAAATTATGTTTCTTATATGAAAAG
Source organism: Glaucomys volans (assembly GCA_020662805.1). NCBI lineage: Eukaryota > Metazoa > Chordata > Mammalia > Rodentia > Sciuridae > Glaucomys > Glaucomys volans. The sequence continues at coordinate 835,743 of JAJEJO010004925.1, forward strand.
AGTTAAGACTCAGAGAAGTGCAGGCACTTCTGTGTAAATCCAAAGTGTAATATATAAGGAACTACACTCATTTTTTTTTCTTTTTTGTTTTAAAATACAGGCTGAATGGTTGCTTCTCGATTGGAAAGGTCACTTTGAGTGCACTGTCCACAACATTAACTAGAAATGACCTTGTTATCACTCTCAGCATGTGGGACTGAAGAACAAATGAAAAGGCACACCCGAAAGATGGTTTCTAGAATAGGCCACTTGGATAATAGATGAGATGCTGTGCTCGGGGATCACACGAGGGTACTGAGACATTGTTCCCCTGAGGATTGTAGTGTGCTGGGTGGCTTCTAGATTACAAAACCACAGGGAGCTACCATCCCAACTGGACCACCACCCCAAAGTAATCATGTCATCTAACTTCAAAGTTTAAGAATACTCCCTCAGTAACATGTTTCAAATTTTCATCTTGTATTTTCTTTAGTACATGTTCATTTCTTCTCGTGCACATCAGAAAGGGGAATAAATTGAGGGAATTCTGCTTTCATCCTACCATGGCCACAGTTTTTTCCCCTGCTATGTAACTATAGTTGGGAGGGACTTCACAAGCAGAATGTGCTTTGTTCTTGCCACAATAAACAAAGGGTTAAATTATAGAGCCAGCTGGTTCTTTCGCACTGGAGGGAGCCTGCCCCGCCTTCACTTTTCTTCCCATGTTAGGAAACTGTTTCTAATGTTCCAACCCCCATCTTCTACACCTTGTTCTCTTTTTCCCTTCCCAAAGCCAAACAATTAATACGTAAATGAATACATACATACATACATACATAATACCCTAAAACTGAAAAGCAAGGACTTCCACAACCCTGAATTAATTTTGGGAGCTACACCCACTTTCTGGTCTTTCCTATTCTGGACAATAGCTGTTTAACTTCAGCTGGGCGGTCCTGTTGAGTTCTTGCAGTAATGCTCATGAGGTGTCTTTGGAGGGGAATGTACAGAAGATTAGACAGAAACGGGTCCTATTTCTACTACTGACTAGCCAATGGCACCGAGCAAGTCACCTGGCTTCTCGGAGCCTAAGAGTCCTGTATGTAAAAAGGTACAGAAAGACCCACGTTGGGTTGTTGTGAGGATTTGAGATAACATCTGTGAAGAGCTAAAGGGAGTTGCTACTCAATAAAAGATACTGATTTGGTTTTGGTGCTGGGGTGGAATCTAGCACCTTGCACATGCTAAGCAAATGCTCTACCACTGAGTCAAACCACCGCCCCAAGTTTAGGGTATTTTCATCAATTTACCCCAGCTCCTTCCCCACTGTAGTTCTGCTGAATTCACTTTCCCAATCCCACCCTCACTAACTGTAGCAGGTAAGATTGCTTAAGTGAATGTAAACTTAAAATCTGGCCCAGACACAGAGAACAACCTTGGTCCTAGGGAGAAGCCATT
>JAJEJO010004926.1:2008-20209 GCA_020662805.1 Glaucomys volans
TTGAATGATCCGGCGCCCGCCGAGATTTACACTCTTCCCCTACTGGTGGTACTGAGGATTGAACTCAGGAACATTATACCCCTAAACTACATCCCTAGCTCTTTTTAAAAGTTTGAGACAGGGCCTTGCTATATTGCTGCGACTGGCCTTGAACTTGAGATCCTCCTGCCTGGAAATTATTTTTAATATCCATAAACACAAAAATAGATACATTATTTGTGGTATATTTATATAATTGAATATTACAGAACTGCACTATCCAATATGGTACCACAAGCTACATGTAGCTATTTAAACTAAACTCTAATTACATTTAAATTAATTAAAATTAATTCTATGCTTTAAATTTTAAATTCAGTTGCTGAATCACATTAGCCACATTTCACGTGCTCAGCAGCCACGTGTGGTTAGTGTGCCATAGTAGACAATGCAGATATAGAACATTTCCATCAGCACATAAAGTTCTATTGGACGGCACTGTTATGGAACGAAATGAGCCATCTGGATCTACATATTTCAAAATATAGGTCTCAGAAATATAAAGTTGGTTGAAAAAAGCAAGCAGGTTGCAGGACACTTGGAATATCTTCACATTTAAATAAAGTTGAGAAGGAACTGATAACATCAGTTGCCTTCAGGGAAAGGAAGGAAGTGGATAAGGGATGAAATGGTGGGGAAACTTTTTACATATACCCTTTTGCATCTTTTAATTTTTTTGTTGTTTTTTGAGACTGGATCTTGTTAGGACACCCAGGCTGGCCTTGAACTTTGCACTCAAGTGATCCTCCCACCTCAGCCTACCAAATTCCTGGACTACAGGCAGGCACTACCACTCCCAGCTGCATCCTTTAAATTTTGACCCATGCAACTATATCATGTATTCAAAATAAATAAATAAATAAATTCTCCTAACCTTAGCCAAGTCCAAGAACAAGATCCAATGCTTGCACAGCTTTTTTGGATTTTTATTGAAACCCATCCACCAGGTAAAAGCAATCTTGTTTCTATTCTCTGTGATGATTTTACAGTGCCAACAGAATATGAAATTTGAATATTTGCACCCAAACTTCTACAGCAAACTCTTGCTCAGTTCTCTGTATTTGTTTCATATGGAAATGAAAACCTTTGGCTGTAGCAAAAGTCTTAAAAGTGCCTATAAAGGAAGAGGGAAGCCGGGCGTGGTGGCACACACCTGTAATCCCAGCACTTTGGGAGGCTGAGACAGGAGGATCACGAGTTCAAAGCCAGCCTCAGCAACTTAGCGAGGCCCTAAGCAACTCAGTGAGACCCTGTCTCTAAAAAAAATACAAAATAGGGCTGGGGATGTGGCTCAGTGGTGGAGTGCCCCTGAGTTCAATCCTCAGAACCAAAAAAAAAAAAAAAAAAAGGAAGAGGGAACAGACAAATATAATTTGAACACAGAATTAAACTTCAATGTGTTAGCTCATAAATTAATCCAGTTTGAGACACATTAAAAATGCAATGGTTGGGTGTGCACTTGGGTGTGCATCTGTAGTCCCACCGACTTAGGAGGCTGAGGCGGGAAGATTACTTGAGTCAAGGAGTTCAAGGCCGGCTGGGCAACATAGTGAGACCCTGTCTCCTTTGTTGTGTGTGGGGGGAAGAACTGAAAAACTTCCTGGTTGTGAACATGTGGATATGCTGGAAGGTGGCATAACCAGAGAGGGCATGAAGGCTGGGAGCCTCTTCTGCCTCATCCCTCCCCCTACACACCTCTTCCACCTGATGATTCATCCATATCTTGTAAAATAGCCTTTATACCAAACCAATGGTGCCCTTAGTTCTATGAGCCATCTTAGCAAATTGTTGAACCCAAGGAGGGGGACTGTGGGAACCCTGATTTACAGCCAGTTGGTCAGAAGCACAGGTGACAACAGTAACTTCTGATTGGCATCTGAAGTGGGGGGCAGTCTTGTGGGACTGAGCTCTTAATCTGTGGAAGCTGACACTATCGACCTGGAGGTCAACTAAACTGAATTAGAGGACGCCCCGTTGGCATCCACTGGAGAACAGCTCGGTGTGTGGCAACATGCTGGTCACAGTGTTCTGTGTCATGAGGGAGCACAGTAAGAGAAAAAGAGTTTGGTTTTTCCTTTTACAGTTGCATAAGAGGTTGAAGGCTCAGACATTCCTTGAAGCTATTCTATAGTTTTCTAATTAAATATTTTATAATTTCAAAAGAGAAAGAGATGGGAGAACATTATTATTATTATTATTATTATTATTATTTTTATTTTTGGTATGAGGGATTGAACTCAGGGGCACTCCACCACTGAGCCACATCACCAGCCCTATTTTGTATTTTTATTTAGAGACAGGGTCTCTTGCTTAGGGCCTCCCTAAGTTGCTGAGGCTAGCTTTGAACTCGCGATCCTCCTGCCTCAGGCTCCCAAGTGCTGGATTACAGGCATGCACCACCATGCCCAGCTATTTTTTGTATTTTATTTAGAGACAGGGTCTCACTGAGTTACTTAGCTCCTCTCTTTTGCTAGGGCTGGCTTGGACCTTGAGACCCTACTTTCTCAGCATTCCGAGGCACTGAGCACCACCATGCCTGACTGAGAACATTTTTTTTTTTTTTAAGTTTTAGCATGAAGGCCTAGATGTGCAAGAGAATATGGCATTTTGGAGGAATTTGAAAAAAGCTTCTGTGACTGGATTTTGCTATGACAAGACTTGCCCTGCAGAAGTCTGACCATGTAGGTACATATTATCACAGTGGACTGGTTAAACCATAGTGAAAGAAATTGGAAGGCCTCTTTTTTCTTTTCTTTTTTTCTGGCCTCACTAAGTTGCTTTTTTTTTTTTGGTGGTACTGAGGATTGAACCCTGGGGCACTCTACCACTGAGCTACATCCCTGCCCTTTTTATTTTAAGACAGGGTCTGATTTTTCCAAACTAGCCTCAAACTTGCAGTCCTCCTGCCTCAGCCTCCGAAGTTGTAATTACAGGCCTGGCTAAGGCCTTCTTTTTTTTTGGAACCAGGGATTGAACTCAGGGACACTTGGTCACTGAGCCACATCCCCAGCCCTATTTTGTATTTTATTTAGAGACAGGGTCTTGCTGAGTTGCTTAGGGCCTGGCCTCACTAAGTTGCTGAGGCTGGCTTTGAACTCGAGATCCTCCTGACTCAGCCTCCCAAGTCGCTTGGATTACAGGCGTGCGCCACCACGCCCGGCTGGCCTTCTTTTAAAAGAAAATATAAGATCAGATATATGAATTTTTCTTTGAAGAGTGGAAGTGTGTTTTTAATTAGCAAAGGGATCACTTGCTAGATTTAGAAAACCTCAAAAAGCTAAATGCAGTTTGCAAAGTGAATGTATTTTTTCTTGGATTGCACTCATTGCTTTCAAGATTTTGGTATCCACAGGGAAGAAAATAAGAATTCTCCTAGGGCTGATAAATTTGTGAAGACCTGTTATTATACGATACAATTGTTTCAAATGCTTCCAGCACATTGTTTAGAGAAATTATAAGGGTATCTGTGAAATTTAATGGTGGTTTAAAAATTTGTGTTAAAAAAATAAATAAGGCATAAGTGAATTCACCAGACTTTCCCCCAAGTTGTGCTATTTTTTTAAAAGGCAAAACAAAAACTGGTGATATAGTGTTAAAGACTACTTTTTAAAATTTATTTTTTTTATCCATCAGTGTATTTTATTTTATTTTTTTTATTTTTATTTTATTTTATTTATTTATTTTTTTTGAACTAGGGATTGAACTCAGGGACTCTTGGCCACTGAGCCACATCCTCAGCCCTATTTTGTATTTTGTTTAGAGACAGGGTCTCACTGAGATGCTTAGGGCCTCGCTAATTTGCTGAGGCTGGCTTTGAACTCTCGATCCTCCTGACTCAGCCTCCCAAGTCGCTTGGATTACAGGTGTGCGCCACCACGCCCGGCTCAGTGTATTTTATTTGTGTGTAATGTATCACCTCCCTAGAAAAAAAAATCCTGAGAGTTTTCCTTTCTGTGGGTTTTTTGTCTGTTTCTTTGTGGTCCAGGATACCGTTGAGGTTGTCAGTTCAATGAAATCACACTGACGGGATGGGAGTAGATTACTTTGCCATTTTTCTGGGTCTTTGGGTTACATATTAGATCTGGGGCTGATCACTACACAATACCTGTGAAGTTCACAATTTCCCCAGCTTTGGGATAATCAATTACTTCAAATTTGCCAGTGTAGCCAGGCTTTATCATCACAACTAGAAATCAGACTATAAATTTAGAACATGGTCTAATAATAACCTGGTGTTTTCCTCTTTTTTTTTTCAGCATTGTTGATGCTCTTAACAATAGCTAGGACATTTTTGACACCCTTATGGTGACGCAGAAAGATGGAGGATAAATGCAGTAAATGTTAGAAGTTTTACCCCGGGAGCCCAAACATGGAACAATGCTCTTTTTAAAAAAAAAAAAATTTTAGTTGTAGATGGACACAATACCTTTTTTATTTTTTTAACATGGTGCTGAGAAATGAACCCAGTACTAGGCAAGCACTCTACCATTGAGTCACAACCCCAGTTCCAACAATGCTCTTTAAAAAAAAATTTTTTTTTTTTTAGTTGTAGATGGGTACACAGTACATTTTATTTATTTATTTATTTATTTATTTATTTATTTATTTATTTATTTATTTTTGCGGTGCTGGGGATTGAACCCAGGGCTTTGTGCTTGACAGGAAAGCACTCTACGAACTGAGCGATCCCCAGCCCTAATTTATTTATTTTTATATGATACTGAGGATGGAGCCCGGTGCCTCACACCTGCTACGCAAGCACTGCACCACTGAGCTACACCCGCAGGCTCTTGGAACAATGCTCCTGCTTTAGTGTTCTCTTTTAAGTCGTGTGAAGAAGTCTGGACTTTACTTTTTAGCTATGAGAGGCAATGCGCTTAATCCAGGGACAGATGTCATGCTACATGAAGTTTTTATTTTGTTTTTTGGGGTATCAGGGATTGAACCCAGGGGCACTCCACCACTGAGCCACATCCCCAGCCCTATTTTGTATTTTATTTAGAGACAGGGTCTCACTGAGTTGCTTAGCACCTCACTTTTGCAAGGCTGGCTTTGAGTTCACGGTCTGCCTGCCTCAGCCTCTGGAGCTGCTGGGATTCCAGGCGTGCGCCACTGCACCTGGCACTATATGCAGTTTTGAAAGGCCACACTGGCTGCAAAATGAAGAATAGTTTGGCAAGAATTAGGAGAGGATGAGGGGAAATATGATGCTACTGTAGCTGTGCAGGTGAGATGAAAGAGAAAGCTAGGTGAAGGTTGCAGCCTTGGAGATGCAGAGAAGTCAGAGATGGGGAAGGACTTGGAAATAGATTAGATATGAGACGGGTGGTGGAGAAGAAAGTGTAGTTGGAGGGGGAATGTTAAATTTCTGGCTCGAGAAACTGGGTGGCAAAGCTAGTCACTGAGAGACAGGCACCAACAGAGCAGATTTGTAGAAGGTCAAGGCCCACATGAAGTATAGTGATGTATTGAAAAAAATTCAGATTAATGGGTAAAAAGATGTACATATGCATTTTAATTGTTCAATTAATGCACATGAGGATTCTTTTTTTTTTTCTTTTTGGTACTGGGGATTGAACCCAGGGACACTCTACCACTGAGCCACATCCCAGCCCTATTTTGTATTTTATTTAAAGACAGGGTCTCACTGAGTTGCTTAGGGCCTGGCCTCACTAAGTTGCTGAGGCTGGCTTTGAACTCGAGATCCTCCTGACTCAGCCTCCCAAGTTGCTTGGATTACAGGCGTGCACCACCGTGCCTGGCAGGATTCTTTGTAGTTTGTAGGTAGCATCTCTTCCCATTCTGATTCAAGGACCATTGCTTCATTTTCTTTATTGTCAACTATGCCACTCTTGGATAATTTCATACCTTCCACCAAAGGAAACAGACAGCAATGATGTCGTCATTCACAATGTCGTGGCTCTTTGGAATCTGTTTGTATGAAATTACATAAATTTCTTGCCTTTGCAGTTCTCTAATACCATTTATTTAAAATTAATATGTCATTATTCATGACACTGCATCATATTATGGATCTTGGCTTCTATTCACTCTCAATAGCTATCACAGAGCTTTATTGATGTTGACCACAATTGCAAGTCTTATGGAGGTTATGCAGGAAAATGTAAGGGATAATTTGTTTTCTGGTCATGTTAAGTTCGTTATTTGATAATGTATCTATAGAATGACCCATTTCTGCCATTTATTCTATGGAGCTTATTGGCCATAATCACTGCATTCCTAGAGTATGACCAGTTTCACTGATGGTGCCATCCAGCCTTTCACAGACCACCAGTAGGGTAGATAGGAGAGGGGCTGGGCTGGTTAAATGGAGTAAGAACAGTCCCATTTACACAAGGACTGCCCAGCCCTTCACCTACATAACTAAAGACTAACCAAGCTCCGAGAGCTTGGAGTCACAATATCAACTGAAGGGAAGAAAGGACATTAATGGAAGAGCATGTTGGGTTGTGGAACAATTATCCTCAAAGTTCTGAGAGACTGGCAGTCATCCCAGAGGACAGCCTCCCATGGAGCACAGAGACTTGGGGCACTTGTGGTGACTTTCCTGGGTGCTAGCAGAGCCTATGGAGCAATGCCAATGGTGGTGGGCACACAGGGTGAATGATACCTGCAACCACCTGCTACCCTAAGGTAGCAGAGATGCACACAGAGTTGGGAACGTGAGCCAATGCAAGGACCTATACACAGAGCTCAAGCCCAAGGTCAAAGTACACCACTTAGTAGCTGTTTTAGTCAGCTTTTTCACTGCTGTGACTAAAAGATTGACAAGAACAATTTTAGAAGAGGAATAGTTTATTTGGGGGCTCACAGTTTTAGAGGTCTCAGTTCACAGACAGTCGGCTCCATTCCTCAGGGCTCCAGGTGAGGCAGCAAATCATGGTAGAAGAGTATGGCGGAGGGAAGTAGCTCACATGATGATCAGAAAGCAGAGACAGCCTAAACTCCACTCACCAAATATATACCCTAAAAGCACACCCTATGGACCCACTTTCTCCAGTCACACCCAACCAGCCTTTAGTTACCACTCAGTTAATCCCCATTAGGGGATTAATTCACTGATTGGATTAAGGCTTGTATAACCCAATCGTTTCACCTTTGAATATTCTTGCATTGTCTCACACAAGAGTTTTGGGGGGGATAATCAAATATGTAAACCATAGCAGTAGCCCAATTATGTATGATCTGTGAACAAAATACTACTGTGGCCAACAGGACCAGAGGAGTTCTAAGGGGTTACAGAACCCCACGATCAACCCATGGGAGTAAATCTGATGCTGGCCTAGGCTGATCCCAGCTAGATATGTTTACTTAGGAAATGTCAAGGAAGATAACCCAAAGTGCAGGGTTCCCTGGAGCACCTAATCAGGGGCAGTGGCCCAGACAACTCAGGTCTGAGGGTGGTACTGTGCTTAGACACAGCAAGAATGGGTGCTTAAAAGAAATCTGGACGTATATGTTAGAGCTCAGAAGAGAAGTCTAATTGGAAGTCTGGTTGGAATCAAACATACAGAGACCATCAAAACAGAGGATGGGACGTAATCATCTAGAGAGAAGGACCAGAAGAACTAAGACAGAAATCAGAGCTGCTCAAAGAACACGGGGAGGAAAAGAGCCTGAAAAAAAGACTCGAGGGGCATCATAGAGGTAAATTATTGAAGGCTTCGGAACAAAGGTGTGATCAGCAATGTTCTTCTTGCTGAGAAGTCTAGCAGGAGGCTTCCAACTGCCACTGGTTTCATTGACATGAAGGTGGCGGGGCAACCTTTGCAGGTCCAGTTTTAGATGAGTGCTGGGAATAGAAGCCCAGTGGGAGTGAAGAGGGAGCAGGCAAACAGAGACAGTGAAAGCAGACACCTTGCTGCACAAGTCGGGATGTAAAGGAACCTAGAGAACTGCATAGGATGAGGAGTTGAAGCAGGGCTTATTTTCATTGTCTCTCTCACGGGCTGAAAGCTGATCCCCAGGGGCTGAGGTGGTGAGTTGGGAACTCCTTTGTCAACATGTCCTGGACCACCACCAACAGGTTCTGTGAGGTACCAGAGGTCACTGGCAGCATCAGCTACAAATCAGTGCAGTGGCTGGAATCCTGTACACCCTCAGTGTGTGCTAATCACTGCCTACATCAGATGGGATTGGTTCAGCGGCCATGTGACAGAGAACCCACAATAACAATGGCTTACACCAGAGAGAAGTGAATTTCAGGAAAGGTCAGGAAATCTGAGGCAATCAGCCCACATCTGGTATGGCACCTCCAAGATCATTAGGGAGATAAGATGTTTCTAGGTTGTTACTCTTCCATCCTCAACAAATGGCTCCCACCTCATGTGTGACAACTGCATGTGCACAGAACGCAGGAAGGGGGTACCCCTTCTTCAGGGAACCTCCTGAAATATAGATAAATGACTTCCATTTGTGTTCTATGGGCCAGAACCCTAATCACTGCCATACCTAGTGTCAAGGGAGACTGGAAATTGAGGGCCTTTTTAAAAAATGTGTGTGTGGCTATATGTCTTGCTAAAAATTCAGGGTTTATTTTGAAGAAAAAAATTGAACCAGGCAAAGTTGATGCACAACTGTCATCCCAGCTACTCAGGAGGTTAAGGCAGCAGGATTGAAAGTTCAAGGCCAGTCTGGGCAACTTAGTAAGACCCTATCTCAAAGTAAAAAAGTGTTTGAGGATGTAGCTTAGTGGTAGAGCACTTACCTACCAATTGGGAGACCCTGGGTTAAAAAAAAAGAAAAGAAGAATGTTCATATATGAATAATGACAGGTGTGATTCCACATCATGTACAACCACAAGAATGGGAAGTGGGGCTGGGGTTGTGGCTCGGTGGTTGAGCACTTGCCTCGCATGTGTGGGGCCCTGGGTTCAATCCTCAGCACCACATAAATAAAATAAAGACACTGTGTCTATCTACAACTAAAAGAAGAATGGGAAGTTATACTCCATGTATATATAATGTGTCAAAATACTTTCAACTGTCACATATATCTATTTTAAATTTTTTTTCAGTTGTTGATGGACACAATACCCTTATTTTTATGTGGTGCTGAGGATCAAACACAGTGCCTCACACGTGCTAGGCAAGCACTCTGCCACTAAGCCACAATTGCAGCAGCTATCACATATAACTAAAAAGAACAAATAAAAAATTACATATCTGAAAAAAAGAGGAGAAAGAAAAGAAATGAAATTAGAGAAATAAAGTGGGGGTGGGGAGCAGGACCAGAAGCTTCTCCCAAAGTCAATACTGCTGTGATTCTCATTAGTACAATGCATGGGCCCAAGGATGAGTGATTGAGCTAGAAGAAACCCTGGGACACCAGGTAGTCCAACAACATCTGAAGTGGTCCAGTAGGAAACTCCACCCAATGGGCCTCTCCACTGGCAGATGGTGGTAGATTGGTCCCAAGTAATGTAACTGCTCAATGCACATGAAAAGGAACATCTACTCTGTACAGTCTTTGTTCCTGGAAAGCTTCATCCTTTCCTAACCTGGATGTAGGAGCCCAAGCCTACTGACAGCTTTATAGATGACTTACTTTACTAACTTTTACATTTTTATTTTATCTTATTTTTTAGCCAGTGTTTCCCTATGTTGCCCTGTCTGGCCTAGAACTCCTAGGCTCAAGCAATCTTCCTACTTCAACCTCCCAAGTGGCTGGGACTGCAGGAATGTATCACCATGCCTGGTTCTCTACCAACTCTTGCTCCTAACCCAGGTAAAGCCTTCAAGGTCTGCCTACTCCTGCCCTTCTCTCCATCTGCATCTCCCTAAATTGTCTTGTGCTCTAGCCCCTTTCAGTTCTGCACACTTGATGAGCCTGGTACTGGTCTATCATGATCTGCTGTCATTCAGAGATATACATGATTGAATGAACTGTGCTAATAACTTCACACACATGATCTTACAGTTTGGGGGCTCTTAAATATCCCTCAAAAGTCCATATGCTAAAGGCGTGGTTGACAGCCTCTGGCAGTATTGGGAGATAGTTGAACTTTTAGGATGTGGGACCTAGTGGAAGGAACTTAGGTCTCTGGTGGTATGCTCTTGAAGGAGGCATTGGGACCCCCAGTCATTCTCTTTCATTTACTTGCCACCATGAGGTGAACAAACCTCCTCCTCCAGTGCTCTCACCAGGATGCACTGTGCTGCGACAGGGCTAAGCAACCATGGACTGAAACCTCTGAGGCTGCAAGCCACAATGACCTTTTCCTTCTTTTAAGTTGTTTATCTCAGGTATTTGTCACAGCGATGGGGAGCTCACTAACATCTCTTTCAGTTTCTGTCATTGCTGGTCTTCTTACTATCCCCTCATGAGACAGACTTTGCAAAGGGGAGGCCTCATGCCTTTCCTGTTCACTGCTGTATTCCCAGCATCTAGCACAGTGCGGCACTTTCACAGAGTCCTGGCTCCAGCCAGCTGGCATGTAATAAGTAGTTCTTACATTGAATTTGCATCTTGCATAAAAATGAAGGAAGATATTATTAAGCATAGTCACTTTCCCCCCCATTTTATGACTAATTTTTCCTGAGCAGCAGTGACCACAGAGAGGAAAATGGTTCACTAGACTCCCTTTAAAGGACACATCTTTCCTGGATCTTTGAGATTGATATTGGTTTTTGGAGTGATGATGAACCTTACACAAAGCCATCTTCTGAGAGTCCTGTCCACACAGATGGAGGGTGTGGTGGTGCTGAGTAATGTCTCCCTGACAACTGGGATTGAGGACAGTAGAGGGAGATCTTCGTGTCTGAAGGCAGGGATCTGGGAGAAGGGATGTGTTATGGTTTGGATCTGAATGTCCTCCGAAAGCTCATGTGTTGAAAGCATGGTCCCCAAAGCACCAAGGTTCAGAAGTGGGGCTTTTAGGCAATGATTGGATCATGAGAGCTCTGATCTCATCTGTGGATTAATCTATTTGAATTAACCCCTTGATAGCTGAGTGGACTACTAGAAGGTGGGAAATAGATGGAAGAAGTCACTGGGGGCATGCCCTAGAATAGTCTATCTCCTCCCTGGTCCTCTCCTCTCCCCGATTCACTGCTTCCAGGATACCATAAACTGAGCAACTTTCTCCACCACACCCTTCAGTCATGATGTTCTGCCTTGCTTCAGGCCCAGGACAGGGGAGCTGGCTGACCATGGACCAAGACCTCTGAAGCTATGAGCCAAAATAGACTTCTTCCCTCCAAGTTGTTCTCATCAGCAATGCAAAGCTGACTAACAAGGGAGTCTGTGCACAGACCCCATTTTTTAACTTAAAATCTTCTATGTGGAAAATATAATACAAATGTACTATTATAAAACAGTACATTTCTTTTTCAAATTCAATTCCCAGCCCACTTAAATGACCAGCTACTTCCAAGTTTGGATTTGAATTCTTCCATCGTGAGAGACTATCCAGGACTTTTGAATGACTAGTCCTGTTGGAGTAATGGAATTTTGTGCTACATGCACATGGTTACAAATAACATTCCTGCAGCAATTTGACATGAAATACAGATGACACCTGACCTCTGAAAGTGCTTTCAAGCCTGATGGCACACAAATTTTCTCAGCCCAACTTGCTTCCCCTCCTGTTCCAGTCTTTGTCTTTAGCTGCATTTGGGTAGTTTGGGAGAACAGGGAGAAGAAGGGTGAGATGGCAAAGGACTGCAGCCATCTGTTTGGAGTTAATGTTGGGAACTCTCTTATCTTTCTGAGAATTGGAAAATCACTAGGGAAATAAGTAATACTTAGTAAGACTAAGAAATCTCTATTAGTCTTTTTTGGTAAGGAAATACAAAGGGAATTTTCCAATGTCCCCCATCTGAACTTTGTGTCCCCAAGACATGTTGGTCTGGAGATTTACTCCTTGGTTTCAGGGAAACCTTTCAAAAATATTTCTTAGGGCTGGGGATGTAGCTCAGTGGAAGAGTGCTTGCCTAGCTTGTGAAAGACCCTGGTTTCAATCTCCAGCACCACACACACACACACACACACACACACACACAAATCATACCTAGTACTATAATCATACTTAATAAAATTTGAAAACAGCAAGAAGACATTCCATTTTGATTATGTTTCCCACTTTTTTTTGGCACTGGGGATTGAACCTAGGGGCACTCAACCACTGAGCCACATCCCCAGCCCTATTTTGTATTTTATTTAGAGACAGGGTCTCACTGAGTTGCTTAGGGCCTCGCTAAATTGCTGAGACTGGCTTTGAACTCGCGATCCTCCTGCCTTGGCCTCCCAAGTGCTGGGATTACAGGCATGCACCACTGCTTCCGGCCCCACTCTTTTTATGTTTGTAGTGCTAAGGATCCAATCCAGGTCCTTGTGCATGCTCGGCAAGCTCTTTACCACTGACCCAAATCCCCAGAACTCTAAATGCATCTTTTTTCTTCAAACATATCTGGGGAAGGGGACCAGTTGGGGAGTGACTCAGTGGCATAGTGCTTGCCTAGCATGTGTGAGGCCCTGAGCTTAATCCCTAGTACTGCCAAACAAACAAAAGAACAAACAAAAAACCAACCCCCCCAAAAAAAACCCCATCTGTTTTGTCCTTTTGTCTTCTGCCATGTAAGGACACAGCTTTTATGCTTTCTGGAGGGTGCTGCAACAAGATGCCATCTAGGAAGGAAACATCAGATCCCTCAGCAGACACTGTACCTGTCAATGTCTTGATCTAGGACTTCCCAGTCTCACAATCTATGAGAAACAAGTCTGTTGTTTATAAATCACCCAGCATCAGGTCTTTTGTTATAGCAACACAAACAGAATAAGACAAATCCCATTTTATTTTACTTATATGACCCATGTTATGGTTTTGATCTAGAATATCCTCCAAAAGCTCATGTGTTGAAGGCTTGGTCCCCAAAGCAGCAATGTGCAAAGGTGGGGTTTTTAGGAAGTGATTAGATCAAGAGGACTCCATCCTCACCCGTGGATTAATCCATGGATAGCTAAATGGACTACGGGGAGGTGGCAGAAAACTGTAGGTAATTAGGGCCATGCCCATGGGGGTTATTTCTTGTCCCTGGCCCCCTTTCCACCCCCTCTCTGCTTCCTGGCTTCCATGAGCTGAGAAGTTTTCCTTTACCATGCCCGTCTGTCTTGACATTCTGCTTTACGTCAGGCCCAAAGCAATGGAGCTGGCTAAACCAGGACTAAAACCTCTAAAACTGTGGGCTAAAATTACTCTTTTCTCCTCTACGTTGTTCATATCAGGTATTTTGGTCACAGTGATGAAGAGCTGACTAACACAACCCACAATAAAGGAAACTCTAGATTTGGAATCTAACTTGGCAAGATAATACTCAGATGATTACAATTGTGTCACTTAACAATGGGGGTATGTTTTAAGAAATGTATTGTTAGATGATGCCATTATTGTGAGAACATCATAAATCACACACAAACCTAGGTTGTAGTTGAGGTCAATGATTTGATATGGTATATCATCCTTAAAGAAGAGAAGGACAATAGACACCATATCCTTGGAATGCCATTCTGGTTCCCAAAAACCTAGCCAAGTTGAAGGAACAAAGAGAGCAGGCCTGAGCCAGAATGCCTGGATAAACTAGAAGGACACTGACTTTGTCTCATATATGCTGGGAACTAGGGCAAGCTAATGTTATCTGTAGAAAGGTGCTTTTTGCATCCACACCAGCCTAGTTGTTCCCCTGGGATGCTGGTCATATAAATAAACCAAGAAAGTGAATGCTGATGATGTCACCTCTTTTGCAGCCTAACATATAAAACCCTCCTCTCATTGGCAACTGGCATGGAACTGGACACTGTGAAAAGGATACATGTCATTTATCCAGCAGGCTGCCATTGGACAAATGGAAGACAACACACTGCTTAGCGGAGCACAGTGAGTGACAGAGATGCTATCTGTTCAGCCTGTTTTTACTGGACCTTTTCTGTAAGCATTTCTCCATAATTTTTTTTTTTTTTCTTTTTGGTGCTGGGGATATTGAACCCAGGGGCACTCCACCACTGAGCCACATCCCCAGCCCTATTTTGTATTTTATTTAGAGACAGGGTCTCACTGAGTTGCTTAGTGCCTTGCTAAGTTGCTGAAGTTGGCTTTGAACTCGCGATCCTCCTGCCTCAGCCTCCCAAGTGCTGGGATTACAGGCGTGTGCCACCACGCCCGGCTCTCCATAAATTATAAAGTCTAATGCCCCATATACCATCTCTGAGTATTTTCTTTGTCCTCTCAGCAACCTATCCCACTGCCCTGGTACAAATGGGTCATGGACTTGACACATGGCCTCTTGATATCAGCAATCAAGAGATATACAGTTAAACAAAGATATATGAGGCTATGCTGCCATAACATGGAGTATTATTTTGTGATTTTGTGTGTGTGGTGGTACTTGGGATTGAACCCAAGGATACTCTACCACTGAACTACACACCAGTCCTTTCTTTTCTTTCTTTTTATTGTGAGATAGGGTCTCACTAAGTTACACACATACACACACACACACACACACACACACACCAGAACATTCTTATATACTATATATATATATATACACACATACACACACACACACACACACACACCAGAGCATTCTATCCTTGTTGCTCATTTTGCGAAGTATGCTTTCAACATTCACCATTGTTGATATTTGCTGTAGGATTTTTTTGTTTTGTTTTGTTTTTGTTGTTTCTGCTGGGAATCAAACCTAGGGTCTCACTATGCTATGCAAGATTTTTTTTTTCTTTTTTTTGTACCAGGGATTGAACCCAGGGGCGCCCTAGCTCCTTTTTATTTTTTAAATTTTGAGATCAGGGACTTGCTAAATTGCTTAGGGCCTCGCTAAATTGTTGAGGCTGGCTTCGAACTTTCGATCCTTTCGCCTCAGCCTCCTGAGCCCCTGGGATGACACGCCCCGTGCTACGCAAGCCTTTATCACTGAGCTATACTCCTAGCCCAAGTCCCCTGTCCCGCCTACCCTCAGGATTGGATGGAAACTCAAAGGAACAAATCTGGTAGAATCACTTCGCAAAGTAGTGTATTATTCACACACGGGTTGGGGCGTGTTGTTTATTACTACCAAGATTGGTAGGGGCACTGTGGGATAACTGAAATAGTTTGGAATCTTAAGATAACGGAATTTACATCGACTCCCAACCACCAGTATCACCTTGTATTTGTTACTTTAATCTATCTTTTTCACATAAGACAGGCAAAGTACTTGGCATATAATAAGCGCTCAGTGACTTTTTGCCATTACTAAAAGAGATATGGTGTGAAAAGCATTAAATACTCCATAAACGGCAGCAGTAAATCCTTCCTGGGTTCGAAAGCACTCCGAGGTCCCAAAGCTCTTCCGCATCAAATTGCCCAGGTTCGCATGCGGTGGGGTAAGAAAGACGGCTGCATAGATATATCCTTGAATCCCCATGCTCGGGCTTCCATGGAGCGCCAAGATGCACCAACGTTCTTAAATTTGGCGAGAAATGGCAAAATGATCGGAAATGGACAGATCTGGTCATTAACGTTTGTTTGAACGCTCCAGCTTCCATTTCTGGGACCAGTTTAACCCCACCGGGAGAGTTGGTGCTGGAGCCCTTCTCACCGATCCGGTTGCGGGTAACGTGTGCGTTCCTCACTGCAGTCGCGAGGAGGCGCTCGTCCCACTTCTTGCCCTGCATGGGTCCTGTTTCGCGCACGCGTAATCCTTTCCTCCAGCCCCGCCCACAACTTCCCAGCCAGTTACGTTCGACCAGTTACGTTCATGCGGCCTTCTCCACGCACCTTCTGACGTAGCGAGCTGCGGCTGGGAGCGAAGAGGAAGTCTAGCACGCTTACTGCTGGAGGAGGGAGGGGTGAGAGGAAAAGAGGAGCCGGAAGTGGGATCAGTTAGCTTAACTCCCTGGCGCCAGCCAAACACGAAGGAGAAGGCGCCGGTCGGGCGGGTGTGGCCTCTGGAGGCGGAGGGCGCTGTGATTGGTCCTCGGCTGTGGCGACGGCGACTATTGGCCCCTGAGTGCGGAGCGTGGTGAGAATGGGTGGCAGCCGTTGAAATTCAAAAGTGGCGGGTGTGGCGCGGGGCTGGTAGCCGCCGGAGTCCGTAGAGTGCGTGCTCTGTGTCGCGAGCGGGCGAGAGAACGCGGGTCCCGGGAATCCAGGCGCACTGTCCTCTTCCATTGCATTCCCTGGAGTGCGTGGGGCCGAGCTGGACATGGAGTCGCAGGTGAGTAGGAGTGGCGCGCTCCTCGGCTGGGATGAAAAACAACAGACGGCCCCCTGATGCTGCCGAGCCCGCGGCACCCTGCCGGCCTCGGTCATGCCTGTTTGGAGGGCGGAGATCCGTGTGGCCCCGCGACAGTGGAACAGGCGAAGGAGGCAGTGGAGACCGCAGGGAGCAGCCCCAGGAGGTCGGTGGTTACGGCTCTTCTGCGGTACCCAGCTTCCAGTCTTGGCCGCCGGGTCTCCCATTCACACCTCCAGGATTTCCTATTTCGAATTCTCAGTCTCCTCTGACACGTTCCCGCCTGTCCATTCTTAGGGTTGCAGTGTGTGAGAAGGGAGAGTTCTGAGATGACCTCTGCCCCTGGGGAAATGGTGTCTGAGGGCCAAATCCCTGCTGTTGGATTTTTGTGTTGTCTTTCTGCTTCAAGGTGTAGAAAGGGGAGTGAAGGAATGGGGTAATCAGAACCGAAGTACTCCATCGATTCCTCTTTACCCTAATTTTGCCGAGATTCCAGCCCAGTGGGACCGGTTAACTTTAACTCCTCTTATCGGTGCCACAACCATTTACTGCACCCCTCTCAGTGGCAATATGTATGTATGTGACAGCATGTACAGACCTCTGGTGCCAGGAAAGGACTCCTGTCTGAATCCTTTGTTTACTATACTTTCGCGTTTATATTTACCAAAGTCAGGATTTAACCTGAAGAGATTCTTTGTACCCTGACAACCAAGAGCAGTACAGTGTGATGTGACTGAAAAATAGTAAAAGCTCCTCAGATCGGTTCTCCAAATATTTCCTACTATGTGCCAGGAACAGTTGTAGGCACTTAGGATGTAGCAGTAAATAGCACAAATCCCAGCCTTCCTGCCATACAAGAGGCCTTGAGTTCAGTTCGCTCCAACTAAGAAATCCCAGCCATCATGAAGCTGCCATTCTGTGAGAAGACAAACAAAATGTAATAAAGTATTAGAGTGATCTCAGTAAGCCCCACTGAAGGTTTAGAGTTAAGTAAAGACCTGAAGAAGATAAAGAAGTTGATATTGAGAGAATCTATCAGAGCAGAGTCCTTAAAGAATTGTACATCAAGGAAGCCAGTGTGACTGGAATCAAGTGAGCAAGTGGGAAAGTTGTGGGACTGTAAGTTAGGTAATGAGATTAGGGTTGCTGATCAAGTTTGCTTCTGTAGGAACCAATGTGAAGACTTTGAGTTTTGCTCTTAGTAAGATGGAGATTCATTGCGTGGTTTTAAGCAAAGAGAGTTGAGATCTGTCTTACATTTTAAGAGGATCAGTCTCCATCATGGAGATTAGACTGTAAAGGTGGCAAGGATGGAAATAAGGATATGTTAGTGTGACAGATTTTCTCAACCTTGACCTATTGACAGTTTATGTGTGTATGTGTGTGGGGGTGCTGTCCTGTACATTTTTTATGCTTAGCCCCCCTAGACTCAGCCCACTAGATGCTAATAGCGACTCCTGCCTAGTCATGACAGTCTAAAATGTTCTCAGTCACTGTTACATGTCATGGGGTGGGGGAGGTAAAACTACCCCCAGTTGAGAACCACTGGAGTATGATGATCCAGGGTGGTAGCAGTAGAAGAAGTAATAACAAGTGGTTGGGGGGTACTAGGGATTGAACCTAGGGGCACTTAACCACTGAGCCATATCCCCAGCCATTCTTTTTTATTATTTTGATACAGAGTCTCACTAAGTTGCTTAGGGCAGAGCTAAATTCTTGGGGCTGGCTTTGAACTTGTAATCCTCCTGCCTCAGCCTCCTGAGCCACTGGGATTACAGGCATGCACCATCACACATGGCTCTGGATAGATAAAGATATAGATATAGATTTTTTTGAAATTATTTTTAGTTGTAGATGGACACAATACCTTTATTTCTTTTTTCTTTTTCTTTTTTTTTTTTTTTTTTTTGG
>JAJEJO010004926.1:20309-45433 GCA_020662805.1 Glaucomys volans
TTTTTTCTTTTTCTTTTTTTTTTTTTTTTTTGGTACTGGGGATGGAACCCAGGGGCACTCGACCACTGAGCCACATCTCCAGCCCTATTTTGTATTTTATTTAGAGACAGGGTCTCACTGAGTTGCTTAGGGCCTCGCTAAGTTGCTGAGGCTGGCTTTGAACTCGCGATTCTCCTGCCTCAGCCTCCCAAGTGCTAGGATTACAGGCGTGCGCCACCACGCCCAGCCATTTATTATTTTTATGTGGTGCTGAGGATCAAACCCAGTGCCTCACACATGTGAGGCAAGTGCTGCACCACTGAGCTACAACTCCAGCCCCTGAATATATTTTAAGGATAGAATTAGTTATGTTTGTGGACAAATCGGATGTATTATGTAAAAGAGAGAAAGGACTCTGGTCCTTTTTGGCTCGATCAACTGAATGATGGAGTTTTATCAACTGATAAGGAGAAAACTTCAAGAGTAGCAAGTTTGATTGGGTGGTTGTATATCTAAAGGTCAGTTAGTAAATGCACTTTACCACTGAGCTACATCCCCCAGCCCTTTTCATGTTTTGAGACAGTCTCCCTAAGTTGCCAAGGCTGGCCTCAAAATGCAGTTCTCCTGCCTTAGCCTCCTGAGTCAGTGAGATTATAGGTATGTGCCACACCACACCTGTCTAGTTGTTAGACTTCTGAATGAAGTTGAAGGGTCAGTTTGATGTTAAGTTCAGAAATGAGGTCTGGGCTGGAGATATAAATTTGGGAACTCTTCAGCATATCAATGGTATTTGAAGCCGTGGGAGTGGATGATAATTACAGACAGAGCATAGACAATCATTAATGTTTAGAAAGATGAGAGGGAGCCGGGTGCACTGGTGCACGCCTGTAATCCCAGCACTTGGGAGGCTGAGGCAGGAGAATCTCGAGTTCAAAGCCAGCCTCAGCATCTTAGTGAGGCCCTAAGCAACTCAGTGAGACCCTGTCTCTAAATAAAATACAAAATAGGGCTGGGAATGTGGCTCAGTGGTCAAGTGCCCCCTGGGTTAAACCCCAAAAAAAAAAAAAAAAAAAAAAAAAAAAAAAAAGAAAGATGAGAGGGACCTATTTGTGAGGTAGGAAAACCAAGGAAGAGTGGTCTCCTGGAAGCTAAATGAAGAAAGTTACTCGTGTATTTGAGGACAGCGGTTTTGGTGGAATGGTAGGAATGAAAGCCTGATTGAAACGGTTTAGAACGGAACTTGGACGCAGTGAATAAACAATACTTAATATTTTTTATAGTTGTAGATGGACAGCATACCTTTATTTATTTATTTATTTATTTATTTATCTATTTATTTATTTTTGAACCAGGGATTGAACTCAGGGGCACTTGACCACTGAGCCACATCCCCAGCCCTATTTTGTATTTTATTTTAGAGACAGGGTCTCACTGAGTTGCTTAGGGTCTCACTAAGTTGCTGAGGCTGGCTTTGAACTTTCGATCCTCCTGCCTCAGCCTCCCGTCGCTGGGATTACAGGCGTGCACCACTGTGCCCGGCTTATTTTATTTATTTTTATGTGGTGCTGGGGTTCGAACCTCATGTGCCTCACATGTTAGGCAAGTGCTTTACCACTGAGCTACAGCCCCAGCCCTAGACAATACTTTTGAGGAGTTTTGCAGTGATGAGTGGCAAGGAAAAGGGCAAATAGCTAGCTGGAAAAGCATAGTCAAAAGACTTTTTTAGGTTGGAAAGCATAATGTTTGTGTTTTATACCGATTGAATTGCTCTGTTAGAGTGTGACAAGCTGATGGTGCATAGAAGAGAAGGAAGGGTCTCCGGAGCGATGTTCTTGAGCTGGTGAGGAGGGGTGGGGAGCTGCATGTGAAGGAAGGGGTTGCCTTAGCATCCCTCTGTGATCTTGTGGTGAAGTGGATTTAAGAGGAGTTGGATGAATATCTGTTCTTATAAAGAGAAAGTGCTTATCCTTCTCATTCTGGAAAATTGAGGATCTCATAGTATTATAGATGGGAGAAAATAAAATACTGAATTATAAATAAACAATTCTTTGTAAACATCTTTCCTTTCTTCATTCACCTTCCCTTCTTCCTTCCTTTTGGTTCTGGGGATCAAACCTAGGGCCTCACACATGCTAGTCTAGTACTCTACCACTGTTCAGCCCCTGAATAGGTTTTCTGAATCTAAGGAGGTATGTCCATAGGAGATCTACAGTGGTAGTGTAGAGAGGAGGAAGGGTTTGACATTGGAATTTAAAAAGAAAAATTGGTTTTCATACTATATTTGATTACACTAAATTAAAATAAGCATTCTATGTGTGCGTTTTCTACAGATGGTTGGGAAAAAAATTCACCTCCTTTTTATTTGTATGGTTTGGATGTGTCACCATTTAAGTATTCCTTCACTGGTAGACATTTAATTTCTTCAAAAATCATTGAGTCTTAGCCGGGCGTGGTGGCGCATGCCTGTAATCCCAGCACTTGGGAGGTTGAGTTAGGAGGATCGTGAGTTCAAAGCCAGCCTCAGCAACTTAGCAAGGCCCTAAGCAACTCAGTGAGACCCTGTCTCTAAATAAAATACTAAATAGGGCTGGAGATGTGGCTCAGTGGTGGAGGGCCCCTGGGTTGAATCCCCCCCAAAAAAAAAAAAAAAAAAAAAAAAAAAAACCACAACAACCAAAAAAATCATTGAGTCTTAACTATGTAGCACACATTGTAGTAGGACCTTTGGTTAGTTATGTACAAAGTAGATAAGTTCTTATGGTGCTCGTAATCTAATGTAGGGAAAGACAATAAATAAACTAAAACCAAAACAAAACCGGGATATCAGGTTGTTTCAAAGTTTATACTGATGTTCAATGACTTCTCTCTCTCTCTCTCTCTCTCCCTCTCCCTCTCCCTCTCTCTCTCCGTACTGGGAATTGAACCCAGGGTATACTACCACTGAGCTACAATCCCCACCTCTTTTCAGTTTTATTTTTTAGACAGGGTCTCACTAAGTTACTGAGGCTGACCTTGAACTTGGAATGCTCCTACCTTAGCCTCAGCTGGGATTGCAAGTATGCCACCACCATATCCAGCTTGAACATTCTTGAATATACCTCATTGATTCACATGTAGCTCAAGTTCCCTTTCCTCAAACTGAATATAGCATCCTTTAAAACACAACTGTTTCCCCAGACATGGTGGTGTGCAGGCAGGAGGATTCCAAGTTCAAGGTGAGCCTTGGTGATGTAGTGAGACCCTGTCTCAATATAAAAAATGAAAAGGTCAGGGGATGTAGTTCAGTGGTAGAGTGCCCTTGAACTTAATCCCCAGTACTACAAAAAAAGGCGGGGGGGGGGGGGGTAAATAAATAAATAAATAAACCCAGCCTTGCAGGTACTCTTGGTTTCTCTGTAATATTTCTTACAATAGGATGTGAATCTGCAATGATTTTTTTTTCCAGTGTTGGGAATGTAACACGTTAGACAGGTGCTCTGCCACTGAATTATACCCCAACCCTACAATGATTTTAGAATTAAAAAACAACCAAAGCAGCCCTTTCTTCAGTGATGTGGACGATGGTATTGCGGTAGGCCCCTGGGAGTCAGCCTGGACGCCTCTATCTTCCTCCCTGCCTGTGCTCTTTTCCAAGCCAGTTCCTAGTTAGACCAGTAATTAATTTCACATGTTTCAGCCGCTCTTCTTCATCCCCACTACCCAACCTTACATCTGGTAAGTGAAATTCTCTCACGTGTCCAGAATCGTAAGAGTCATCTATGTCCTTGGGAGAATTGAGAAAATAGATCATTTTCTATAGTTTAATTCTTGCAGAGCCCCAGTTGGGAAAGTCTGCTCTAGGGAGAAAAGCTCTGGGAAGGCAGGGACTTGCTGTTTATTACTTTTAGCACAGCACCTAGAGCAATATCTGACAACAGCAATGCAGATGTCCACCAAATCTCTGGATGAATGATGTAGTTTCTTCTGTTTGTGATACCTTTCTTCACATTGCTCACAGTTCACTTTTTAAAAAAAATACAAATGTAGTCATTCTCTTTTAACTAAAAATCATCAGGCTCCCTCCTGCCTTCAGGGTCATCCAGGTTCCTCTGCATGCCAGATTGACCACCACAATCTTTCCCCTTCTGCCTCCATTGTTATCACTTTCTATGTGTTCAGCTGTGTAGAACAAGTTGTCATTTGTGCATGCCCCCACCTCCCTCTCAACCTGGAATGTTTGTCCTTGGCCTGAGCTCATCCAACCAACTCTTTCTTATCCTAAAGACTCTACCTAAAATTACCGTATAGAACAGTTGTCTTAGGGCTGGGGTTGTGGCTCAGTGGTAGAGCGCTTGCCTAGCATGTGTGAGGTACTGGGTTCAATCCTCAGCACTACATAAAAATAAGTAAATAAAATAAAGGTATTGTGTCCATTTAAAACTTAAAAATAGAAAAAAAATAGTTCTCTTATACTTTTCTCCATCTAATTGGGATGCCCACCCCTTGCTCCAGCCTGGTTTAAGTACTAAAATTCCTCTGTCCCAAGAAACCCCTTAGTTCCAAGTAAACCAAAATGATTGGTTACCCTGCATATGAGCTGCCATGGAGTGAATGTAACGCCCAGGTACTAAATTAAGCTACTTCAAGGAGAGAATCTCTCTTTTCCCACTGCCCCCTACATCATATTTTACTGTCTCTAAATTGGTCATGCTACTTCCTTGTCTTCCCCATGCAAGTCGGTAAACTTACAACCTGAACATTTTTATTTATTTATTTATTTGGTACCAGGGATTGAACCCAGCAGTGCTTATCCATTGAGCCGCACCCCCAGCTTATTTTTATTTTGAGACAGGGTCCTACTAAATTCCTTAGGCTTTTAAAAACTAGCTGGTTCTTCACATTATGCAGAGATATAGACTAAACTTCTTAACCTGGTGCCACAGTCTTATAGGGCAGCACGCACGGTCCAAGAGTTAAACATATGACCTTCAGAACCAGACTGTATTCTAAGTCTGTTTTACCTCTCTGTACCTTCCTTCAATCATCTGTAGAACTAATAATTGGTGCTAATAACTAATTAATGCTATTAACTAATAATAGCCCCTCAGTAGGCTGCTATGAAGATAGAGTTTATGCAGATAAAGCATTTAAAACAGTGCTTGATATATTCTGTCTGATGCTTCTTTTAACCAGTCTTCAATCTTCCCTGTCTTCCATTCTCTATCCTTTATTTGTGATCTGAGCCCCAATAAAAAGGGCCTGTTGGTTTTTAGCCATACCATGAGTGTGTTTGAGTTTTGCCTTCTAAAAGAAATGTCATTTCTTTTTGCTTATTTCATTGTACCATAAAAGTTTGTTCAAGTCCAACATCTGTCCAGCTTTTCCTTTAGGTTGTTCCCACTTGTGTTATGTCATGCTCCTCTTCTGTTCAGGCTATTTGGCTGGCATGAAATCTGAGTCCAGCATTTGGCACAGGTGGTACTCAGTTAATGCCTACTAATGGTGACATTGGGAATTAAGGCTGGGGGTCAACAAGGGAAGTTCATGGGGCATTTGTCCTCCTGGGTATTATTTAAAGGTCACTTTTCCCAGCAGAGGTCCCCCTTATTGGAAGTGAAGAGTAACATAGAGCTGAAAACACCGCTGGTCAAGGGCCCTTCCCGACTGCCTCTCCCAGGAAGTAGGCTCAAGAGGGGCCCTGACCAGATGGAAGATGTGTTGGAACCTGCAAAGGTGAGCTGGGTATGGTGAGTTGTGCATGTATATGTGTGTGAGTGAGGATCGTGTGTGTGTGTGTGTGTGTGTGTGTGTGTGTGTGAGAGAGAGAGAGAGAGAGAGAGAGTAAAAACTAATAAGGGAAGGTAACTGTGGACCCTGTCCTTACCTTTCTCCAGAAACGGACACGAGGTGTGGGCGCAACAACCAAAATTGACACATCCCGCTCCAGAGTACCGCCCCTCACCGCAGCACCACAGACACAAGGCCGTACTGCAGGTGGGCTCTACACGTGGACAGGAACCAAGGGCATAGATGTGCAGTGCTTGTCTACTCATGCTTTTCTTCTTTCAATTTTAATGACCTATTTTGAATAGGTAATAACATTTCACTTGGTTCAAAGTTCCAAAGACATAAAGACTGTTATACAGTAAAGCTTCCTCCACACTTTTCTTCTCTAGCTACCCAGTTTACTTTCCATGGGGCAACTGCATGTCCTAGGGATATTCTGTGGTTATACAAGCAGATATGGACATCTCCCATTTTTTTCACATAAATAATAGCATACTTTACATATGGTTTTGTTGCTTTGTTTTTTTTCACTTGTCTCATGCCAACTTGCTTTTTGGCATGGTAAGTAGTTTCTGGTCCTAGGAGGGGTGTCATCTGGAGCTGGTCATACTTATGGGATGAGAGAAATTATCTCTGATCTTTAGAAAAAGTATCTCCCCTGCTTCTGACTTAGCCAGTACATGATCATTACACTTTTTCCTCTCTCCCTTCTCTGGTCAGTTCAAAAAGTTCCCAAGAAGACAGGACCCCGTTGTTCCACAGCTATTTCTGCAGGTAATCGCGCTTAAGAGCTAGGGCTGAGAAGGGATTTAGGGTATGTGTTAAGGGAAAAAGGTGCAGGTGGAAGGACATTGATTCTATAATTCTTTTGTCAACTCTCAATTCTCTAGCATTGAAGAACCAGAAGCCAGTCCCTGCTGTTCCTGCCCAGAAACCTGGCAGTAGGTGACAAACATAACCATTGGGTGAAAGACTGGGATAGGGAAGAGAAGGTGGTGAGTGCCTAGAAAAATCCTTTAGTCTCTTCCCTGTCTAGAGGGGAAGGAGATAGGTATGGCATTGGGTGTGGAGGCCCTGAAGACCAGAAGGGAGGAAGATTAGAGAGCCAGGATTCCACTGACCCTTGTCCCTTCTGTGCCCATGTTAGCAACAGCTGTTCCTCCCATGGTGGGAGGAAAGAAACCCAGCAAACGTCCTCCTTGGGACTTAAAGGGTCAGTTATGTGACCTAAATGCAGAGCTGAAACGTTGCCGTGAGAAGACTCAAACATTGGATCAAGAGAACCAGCAGCTGCGGGAACAACTTAAAGAGGCCCAGCAACAGGCTAAGGCCTTGGGGACAGAACGCAGTACTCTTGAAGGGGAGTTGGCCAGGGTACGCGCCCAGGCTGAGGAGGGCCAAGAGCAACTTGGGAATCTGAGTGCCCGGGTCCTGGAGCTGGAAGAACGACTGGGCACACAGGAAGGTTTAGTGCAAGTCCTCCAGAAAGAACAGTTGGAATTGCAGGAGGAGCGGAGGGGGTTGACAACCCGATTGGAGGAGCAAGAGGTAAGGGCAGGACTCTTCAAGTGCCAGCTCCCTCCTTCCTTGCAGAGGTCATGTCCTCTTTCCCTTCCAGGTTTCCTTGAAGTCTCTTTGGCCTTGGAACTCCTGAACTCACCTATCCTGAGCACTATGCCTCTATCCTCTTCCCCAGTCCACTTTCTTTTTTGTAGTTGTAGATAGACAGCATGCCTTTTTTTATTTGTTTATTTTTATGTGGTGCTAAGGATCGCCAGTGTCTCACACATGCTATGCAAGTGCTCTACCACTGAGCTATAGCCCCAGGCCCCAAGTCCACTTCTGACTATTGCTTTCTGCCCCTGCTTTTCCTATGCCTCCTCTGTAGCTCTCACATGGATCTGTGTCTTCCCCTAGTCTTCTATGCCCTCTTTTTCTTCATTTCTCCATCTTGATTGCAAAACTCGGTAGTGCTCTCTCCCCCTCGTCCCGTATCCTTTGAACCCCTTGGTGAGCTCCAACTAGACTGAATTACTTGCAGTTTTCCAAATGACTCAACTCTTATTTCTGGCACTTTGCATACAAATTTTCCTCCTTTTTTTTCTTGGTACTGGGGATTGAACCGCGGGGCACTTAACCACTGAGCCACATCCCCAGCCCAATACTTTTCTCTTTCTGGAAAATTCTTTCTGTACTCCATCTTTCCCTCGGTTCACTCTTATAATTTTGGGTGTCAGCCTAGATACCTTCTTGGTGCCCCTCCTGAATAGTCCCATAGCATTTCCTATCCTAGTACTATGATTTCCTCTTTTTCTTTTCTTTTTCTCTCCTTTCCTTATACTGATTCCCTCTTTTCTTTTCCCATTCCCCTTTCTTCGTTCTTACATGGTAGAAAATCGTTCTACCATTGAGCTACATCTCCAATCCCTGATTTCCCTATGTTCTTATCTCTCTTTCTTTACCAGACTGAGAAATCAGGGGCCAGGGACCCCACCTCCACACACACACATAGACACACATATACACACACACACCCATTCCATCTTTGTTATAAAACTTGTTTTTATTTTTGGTTGCATCTCACCCTGTGTGTCTGTTCCATTTTGGGCAGAGGAGGCTACAGGCATCAGAAGCAGCTCTGTCAAGCAGCCAAGCAAAGGTGGCATCTCTGCAGCAGGAGGCTGCAGCCCAGGCAGCCTTACTGACTGAGCGAGGAGACCGTCTCCACGGGCTAGAGATGGAGCGCCGGCGATTGCACAACCAGCTGCAGGAACTGAAGGGCAATATCCGGGTATTCTGCCGGGTTCGCCCTGTCCTTGCAGGGGAGTCCACCCCATCCCCTGGATTCCTCCTGTTTCCTTCTGGCCCTGGTGGGCCCACTGATCCTCCAACTCGCCTTAGCCTCTCCCGGTCTGATGATCGGCGTGCAACCCTAAGTGGGGCACCAGCCCCCACTACCCGCCACGACTTCTCCTTTGACCGGGTATTCCCACCAGGAAGTAAACAGGATGAAGTGTTTGAGGAAATTGCCATGCTTGTCCAGTCCGCCCTGGATGGCTACCCAGTATGCATCTTTGCCTATGGTCAGACAGGCAGTGGCAAGACCTTCACAATGGAGGGTGGGCCTGGGGGAGACCCCCAGTTGGAGGGGCTGATCCCTCGGGCCCTGCGGCACCTCTTCTCTGTGGCCCAGGAGCTGAGTGGCCAGGGCTGGACCTACAGCTTTGTGGCAAGCTACGTAGAGATCTATAATGAGACTGTTCGAGACCTGCTAGCCACTGGGACCCGGAAGGGCCAAGGAGGTGAATGTGAGATTCGTCGGGCAGGACCAGGGAGTGAGCTTACTGTCACCAATGCCCGATATGTCCCTGTCTCCTGTGAGAAAGAGGTGTGTACCTATGGGGACTGGAATGGAGAATGGGTAAGAGTGGGAAGGGGGCTGCAGATGGAGCAGGAGAAAATTGGAAGATAAAAGGTGAGTTGTGGGGATGGGCAGGTCAGCTGTAAGGAAGACAGACCTGCCTTAGCAATCAGGGAGTAGAGAAGAAGGGGCAAGAGTCACCCAGCTCCTGCTGGTTGCATCTCAGGTCTCTTTCTGCTGTGTATCTTATTCAGTTCACTGTAGCCATACTGGCCTCCTGGCTGTTCTTCAAACAATGTCATGATCCTGTTTCAGACAGAACCTTTGCCTGAACGCTCCTCCCCTACAGATGTTAAGGCAGTAGGCCATCTCCTCCAACCTTCACACAATTTTTTTTTAACGTTTTTCAGTTGTAGATGGATGCAATACCTTTATTTTATTTTTATGTGGTGCTGAGGATTGAACCCAGTGCCTCACAAGTATGAGGTAAGCATTCCACCACTGAGCTACAACCCCAGCCCCTTCACACAACTTCTTGTTCTATGGTTTTGCTCCTTAGCATTTTTAAGACATATGGTATATTTTATTTATTTTGTCTATTCATTGATTAAAAGGAAAACTTCAGGGTATCAGGGGTTGACATTCATTGCCACACCTGACAGTATCACATGCTGACTTCCCGTATGCCTTTGCCTCTTGCTGTTCCCCACTCCCAGGTAGAGACCCTGCTTCATCTGGCCCGCCAGAATCGGGCTGTGGCCCGTACAGCCCAGAATGAGCGATCATCACGCAGCCACAGTGTGTTTCAGCTGCAGATCACTGGAGAGCATGCTGCCCGAGGTCTACAATGTGTGGCCCCCCTCAACCTTGTGGACTTGGCTGGGAGTGAGCGGCTAGACCCTGGCTTAGCCCTTGGCCCAGGGGAACGGGATCGTCTTCGGGAAACACAGGCCATTAATAGCAGCCTGTCCACACTGGGGCTGGTCATCATGGCCCTGAGCAATAAGGTGGGAATGGGAACAGGTCCAGTTAAGACTTGGGGAGCCAGTTGGGATGGGGCATGCAGAACACTGCCCTGTCCTAACAGCCAGTCCCCTCTCTCCACTACCAACCCTCTAGGAGTCTCATGTGCCTTACCGGAATAGCAAGCTCACATACCTGCTACAGAACTCTCTGGGTGGCAGCGCTAAGATGTAAGTGAAAGGGGCAAATGGAAGGGAAGGGATCTGATAGGAACTATGATGATATGGAGGTGACGGGTAGTTAGGGAGAACTGTGGAAACCTATCAGCCTCTACTTAACACTAATGCTGGTTGGATCTCTTGTCTTTCCACAGGCTCATGTTTGTGAACATTTCTCCTCTAGAAGAGAATGTCTCCGAGTCCCTCAACTCTCTACGCTTTGCCTCCAAGGTGCGACTGCTACTAAGCCCAGGCCCTGTCAGAACCCCTGGCTGGTTGTAGGCATCTCAATCCCAACCTCCTTTTCTCTCTGCTTGAGAGGTGGAGACATTTATCAAAGAAAGGATTTGCATTTGCCAGGCATCGAGTACACTACCCACCTGGTTCCTTTTTTTTTCTCCTTTGGTACTGTGGGTTGAACCAGGGATGCTTAACCATTGAGCCACATCCTTAGCCCTTTTTATTTTGAGGCAGGGTCTCACTAGGTTGCTGAGGCTGTCTTTAATCTTCCTGCCTCAGCCTCCTGAGTCACTGCTATTACAGGCATGTACCACCGTGCCCTGTTCGCATTAATTTTTTAAAAATAGGTGGCTAGGGGTTGGGGATGTGGCTTGGTGGTAGAGTGCTGCCTGGCATGTGTGAAGCCTGGGTTCAATTGAACCCCTGTCACTGCAGCAAACGGAAACAAAAAACAAACAGGTGCCTAAATGGTCAAAACTATATGTTACAAAAACAACTATTTGCATGTTCTTATTGCCCTATGTGTGTATGTAGTTTTGCACTTTGTTTGTAATGTTCTTCATCAGCACCATGAGCACTCAGGGATCATAGCATTATTTTAGACCTGCCTAGGATTCCACTGAGTGGATATACCAAAATTTATCCACCAGTTCCCTCTACTGGACACTTGGATTGTTTCCACTCACTTTCTATTATGAACACATTAGCCACATTGACTAACCTTGAAAACATGTCATTTTGTGTTTTTTCAGTTTCATCTAACTAAGGAAATATTGTTTGAAATGAAATTGCTGAAACAAAGGAGATATGCTGGTTTTTCAGAGCATTCCAAATAGTGTGAAGTCAGTCTCCAAATCCCACAAGGGTCAATCAGCCCAGTGGCCGTGAATTCTCAAGGAGGCTTAGTGCTCCTATTAATTAAGCAAGTCAGGGAGTTTCTGTTTCAGGGGGTAAAAAAAGATTTTTTTTTTCTCCTGAACCTAGAGCCCCTCAGTGAGTTTCTGGCATTATTTGTGATCTGATTGCTTCTGCCCTTCTGGTGTGCTTAGGCTTCCCCCCGTGCATTACTGACTTTCTACTACAAAACAGTCAGCTCTCTCAGCACCTGGTCCCGGCTTTGGTCATCCACTTTGGTCAGGTTTATCCCTGATATTTTGCAAGTTTAATGAAAAGGGCAGTGGTGTTTGTCTCTAACTATTTATGTATTTTATTTTTATTTCAGTGTGGGAGATTGAAGCTAGGGCCTCCTGCATAACACATGCTCTACTTCTGAATTATACCCCCTACCTTTTAATTAGTTATATCAATATATCACCATCAATATGTAACAACCCAGGGGAGCTTAACCACTGAGACACATCCCCAGACCTTTTTATTTTTTATTTTGAGACAGACTTGCCAAGTTGCTTAGGGCCTCAGCCTCCCAAGTCACTGGGATTATAGGCATCTGTGCCTGGCCAACATGAGCTTTTTTTTTTTTTTTTTCAATCTTTTATTTTTGTTGTTGGTGAACACAATACCTTTTATTTTTATGTGGTGCTGAGGGATGGAACCCAGGGCTTCACCCGTGCTAGAGGAGCCTTCTATCACTGAGCCCCAACCCCAGCCCCATGACCTTCTTAATATCCCCTAATAACTAGTTAGGTTTCATCTAGTTGCTTCAGTTAAGTTTCACCTAACTGCATTAGGTTTGTTCAAATCAGGATACAAGCAAGGGCTGCTCATTCCATTTGGTGGAAATATCTCTTAAGTTTATTTTAGTGTACAACAGAATCTCCGCTCACTTTTATACCATTTGTTAAAGAAGTAGAACAATTTGTCCTACTGAATGTACCATATTCTGGATTTGGGCTGGTTGCTTCCTCTTCCCCTCTTACTTTTTGTTATCTGGTAGTTAGATGTTTGATTAGATTTGAAAATCTAGTTTAAACTTTTTGGCAAGAAAACTTTTGGGGGTGGTGGGGACTGGAGATTGAACCCAGGAGTGCTTAACCACTGACACACATCCCTAGCTCTTTTTATTTTTTATTTTGAGACAGGGTCTCACTGAGTTGCTTAGGGTCTTGTTATGTTGCTGACGCTGGCTTTGAACTTTGGCAAAAAAACTTAATAGATGGTGTAGTACATTTTTTTTTTGTCAGATCAGAAAGCACCTAATATCTAGTTGTTTTTTTAATTATATCAATATTAGATTTGAGCCAGGTGCAGTGGCATATGCCTGTAATCCCAGTGGCTTGGGAGGCTGAGGCAGGAGGATTGCAAGTTCAAAGTCAGCCTCAGCAACTTAGCATGACCCTAAGCAACTTAGCAAGACCCTGTCTCTAAATGAGATATAAAAAAAGGACTGGGGATGTTACTCAGTGGTTAAGCACCCCTGGGTTCAATCCTTGGTACCAAAAAAAAAAAAAAAAAAAAAAAAATGGATTTGGGTGTTATCAACCTAATCCATCCATTAAAAAAAACAAAAAACAAAAAAAAAACCTCCAACTCCCTAACTTATTCACATAGTGATCATCACTAGATCCAATATTTTTAAGGTTTTAAAATGCCAATTTCCTAACTTTCTCAGTTCTGTATTTATTAATCATCATTTTGTGAAGACTTTTCCCTTGCCATCTACAGACATTACCTCAGATATTGTCGGTTTGACTCCGAAATACTAAAATAAAGCATATGTTACAATAATGCAGGTCACATGAACTTTTTGTTTCCCAGTGTATATAAAAGGTATGTTTAGGGGCTGGGGTTGTGGCTCAGTGGTAGAGCACTTGCCTAGTATGTGTGAGGCACTGGGTTCAATTCTCAGCACCACATAAAAAAATAAATAAAGATATTGTGTCCATCTATTACTAAAACTATTTTTGGAAAAAAAGGTATGTTTACACTATATTGTAGTTTATTAAGTGTGCAATAGCATTATGTCTTTAAAAAATTTTTTTTTAGTTGTAGATGGACAAGATACCTTTATTTATTTTTATGTGGTGCTGAGGTTCAAACTCAGTGCCTCATACACACTAGGCAAGCGTTCTACTGCTAAGCTACAACCACAGCCTTGCATTATGTCTTTTAAAAGTGTACATACCTTAACTGAAAAATGTTAAACAGTGCTAATGATCATCTGAGCTATTAGAAAAATTGGCACCAATAGAGTTGCTCAGTGCAGAGTTGCCACAAACCTTTAATTTGTTAAAAAAGTCAATTATCTGCAAAGTGCAATAAAGTGCAATCAAATGAGATATACCTGTATTTGGTTGCTCAGAAAATCAGTCCATAATGGAAAAGAAAATTAGATGCTGAACTCTTTATTGATTTTCAGTATTGAGTTGATATCTAGCAACTCCAAAGGTGACTGTTAAGGTTTTTATTGGGGGTCCTGACAATAATTTTACAGGTACTTATGTATTTGAAGTCTGTTCTTTGTAGTTTTTCTTTCTGATGCTCATATTGCCCCATCTTTGGCAATATGAGACCCTGCAAGTTGACTTGTGTGTCCTTCTTTTCAGGGTGGATGCTGGGGATGGAACCTAGAGCCATGCTAGGCAAATGCTCCACCACTAAGCTACATCCCTAGTCCTCCTGTCCTTTAAAATGGATCATAGCAGTCTTTATTTCAGATTCATCTTGTATATTTCCTCCTCCTATGTTAGGATGATCTATTTTCTAAGGAGCTCTGGGGTTTTTTTGGGTACCAGGAATTAAACTCAGGGGCACTCCATGATCTAGCCACATCTGCAGCCTTGTATTTTATTTGGAGACAGGATCTCACTGAGTTGCTTAGTGCCTCACAGTTGCTGAAATTGTCTTTGAACTCCTGATCTTTCTGTCTCAGCCTCCCAAGCTGCTGGGATTACAGGCATGTGCCACCGTGCCCTGCTTCTTTTGTGTGTGTGTGTGTGTGTATATAATATATTATATATATTATATATATACATACATACATATACATACACACACACATAATTTTAGTTGTAGATGGACACAATACCTTTATTTTATTTATTTATATATGGTGCTGAGGATCGAACCCAGTGCTTCACACATGCTAGGCAAGTGCTCTACTGCTGAGCCACAATCCCTGCCCAGAGCCGTAGTTCTTAAATACGGGTTTTTAATCTTTTGTCTAGGTTATATTTTATAGTAGGAGGGTTTGGATTTTTGTAGTCCAGGTAGTTGCTGAAAATGGAAGCATTCTCTCTGCTCATACCTTCATGTGGAACTTCTATTTCTTGGGCCTTTTCACCTCAGCCTTGTGGTCATAGAAGGAACCATAAATGGGACCAGCATGAACCTGTCTACAGAGCCCTTGTTTTTGTATTCCCTGTGGGCAGCCCTAGCATGGGGTGAGGAGAAGTAGAAGAAATTGTTGTCCTGGTTGCTCTGTAATTTGTTTTTATCCTAACCTCTCATCCCCAGGTGAACCAGTGTGTTATTGGTACTGCCCAGGCCAACAAGAAATGAAGATGGATCCAGATCCTATTTGTGTGTGTGCATGTGTTTGTTTTTGTGTGTGTTGGGAGTGGGGGATGCCTTATTGGGTGGAGGGCACTATGTACCTCAGCTTATCAAATAAAGAACAGTTGTTGCTTTTTAAATAAAGGTTTTATTAGCAGTTGGCAGAGGAGGAAGGCATTTTTCATATCTGTAAAGATAGGAGCTGTGAATTGCCCACTCTGCTGTGTTGGTGTGGTTTCTGCAGTACTGGTGGTTGAACATAGGGTTCCTTCGTGTTAGGTAAGCCGTACCACTGAGCCCTTTATTTTGACAGTGTCTTACTAAATTGCCCAGGCTGGCTTCGAACTTGCCGTCTCCTGCCTCAGCTTTTCAAATCGCTAGGATTACAGGCTTGTTCTCTCATGCGCAGCGCGACTGTGTTTAGGAGGGCCATGACTTTGGCTTTTCTCCCATTTCTGGTCTGGAACATTTTCCCCTCTCAAAATGCCCCCTCCCTGTCGATCACAATAGAAAGCTGTGCCCATAGCTATCCACACCCATTCCACCCTCGCCTAAGATTCTGGTCTCCCCACCCCCAAGCAGGAACGCTCTGTGGGTGGGTGTGGGAAGACGGGAATCTGAGGCTAGTGGCGGGGCCGGCGCGCACTACCACAAACTGCTGGTTTTTTCCTCCCGCCCTTTTCCTGCCTTCGCGTTCGAACATCCCGGGCCCTGCTTTCCCGCTGCCCATTGGTGGGCTCTAGTAGGCGTCCTTGCACCGCCCTGGAGGCGCGTGTTGGGCAGAGCACGGGAAGAGGGCGCGGACACCCGCTGACTACCTTGCACCAACCGCGATCGGCCGCCGCCCCATAAAGGAGGGGCTCAGTCTTCCCAGGTGCCGTACGCGGGAGGGGCCACGCGTGCGCAGAAGCGCGGCGAGGAGGCCAACTTGCCACGGAGAGGGCGGGGCCGGGGCACAGGCGGGGAGGAGGGCGGGGCGCGAGGGTAGAGGGCGTGGCAGGGGCAACGGGAAGGGTGAATGGAGGGCGGGACCGTGAACTGGGGCTGGGGGCGGGACTTGGAATGACCATGGGGGTGGGGCAGCTAACGGATGTGGCATGGGGCGGGGGGCCGATCTGGAGGCTGGCGGCGGAGAAGGGGGATTCCCTCTTGCCCCAAGGGCGAGTCTCCCATTGGAGGAAGGGGCTGCGGGGATTCCCTCTCCCTCTGGATCCGGCTATTCGCGCCCCAAACCGCGGAGGGGCAGCCTCTTGCTCGGCGCCCTCCAGGCCTGTTGGAGGTGAGGGAGGTGGGGTGAGGTGGTGCCCGCCCCCCCCTTCGGCTCCTCCTTCCCCCCCAGTCCTCCCCTCCCATCGCCCTCCCCCCAGTCGGTCCGTCCCTCCCCTCTCTCCCCCCGCCGCCTCCTCCTGCCGCTGCCGCTGCTTTGGCTGCTGCGTCATACGCCCCAGAGCCGCCGGGACGAAGGGGCTGGGCCTGGGGACCCCCCGGCCTCCACCTGCACGCCCCCTGACGCCCGGACTTGCCCTTCCCGCGCGGGGGGCTCGCCCAGGTCTCCTGCCTCTGCCCCAGCCCAGCTCCCGGCGGCCCCAGCTGTCACTGGTAAGAAGGCGGCATGAGGCGCCAGTGGGGGGGCAGGGAACCGGGGGTCGGCGCGCAGGGCGCGAGCGGGAGAGCCTTGCCACCTTGGCCTCGGGTCCGGGCTAGGCCGACTCAAGTCCCTTCTTGGACTTGCGGTCGTGGGGAGTAGAGACTGGGACTGGGACACGCCCCCCTCCCGGGGCACTCAGGGAAGTTATCTAACCTAGGGGCGGGGAGCCCTGAATTTGAGGGTGACCTGACATAACCTGGCACCACAATGATTGTTCTGAATGAGACACGCAGGCCCAGGGGGAGAGAGGTTTCTACTCTGAAAAACATCTCCTGAAAAGCTCCGCAAACATCTCTGGGCAACCAAGTACCCCAATTATGATACCTCTAAACAGCTGGGGAAGGTGAAACTGAGTGGTAACCTCTGGTTCTGCAACCATCATTTTAGGAGCTAAATATCCCAAGAGAGCTCTGGAAGCTGGGAAACTAGAGAACTGGGTTGGGGGGGGTGGGGTTAGGAAGAGGTGAGCCAACCACTAGAGTTGAAAGAGCTAGTGAGGGGTGCCCAGTGGTATCCTATTAAGGTATGTGAGGGATTTGGAGACTGGTATGTAGATGCTTGGTCCCTAATAGGGGGAAAAAAAAGGGTGGGGGAGGGCAAGGAAAATGAGGAAGCTTTCTCAGCATTTATAACCTTCTCTTTTCCATCTCATTTCTGTTTAGGCCACCCCAGGATGCAATGGCGCAGCCCCCCCGGCTGAGCCGCTCTGGTGCCCCCTCTCTCTGGGACCCAGCTTCCCCAGCTCCCACATCAGGCCCCAGGCCTCGACTTTGGGAGGGTCAAGATGTGCTGGCGAGATGGACTGATGGGCTGCTATACTTGGGCACCATCAAGAAGGTAAGACCTTCTGACCTCTCACCACCTCCCCATTCCCCTTATCTAACTGTTCACTATTTCATCTTCTGTGCTCACCCACTCCAGGTGGACAGTGCTCGGGAGGTGTGTCTGGTCCAGTTTGAGGATGATTCCCAGTTTCTGGTTCTTTGGAAAGACATTAGCCCTGGTGAGACCCCAAAGACCTGAGATTGTGCATCCAATAGACAACAGAAACTTGGCTTGGTGAGCACAACAGGACTTGAGGGCTGGTCTCCTGACATTATGTTCCCTCACAGCTGCCCTCCCTGGGGAGGAACTCCTCTGTTGTGTCTGCCGCTCTGAGACTGTGGTCCCTGGAAACCGGCTGGTCAGCTGTGAGAAGTGTCGCCACGGTGAGAGGACAGAACACCCAAATGGTCCAGTTTGCCCTGGGCCCTCTAGGTTGCCACCAACCTTCCATTTGGCACTGGCCCTATGTCCCTTGTCCTGGTTTAAAGTTCTCAGGCCACCACTCTGGCCAGTCTCAACCTTGTAACCTCATCTCCTTCCAGCACAGCACAGGGAGAAGCAGCCAGAGAGAGAGGATGCTATAAGTTTTGCAGGCAGAGGGTAGCTCACATTCTTTTCTAGACATATGACTTTGGGCAAGACCCCAAACATCTATGAGCCTTAGTTGTCTCATTTGTAAAATCAGGATAATAGACCCACCCCAGCAGGACAGTGATCAAGAATTAAATGAAATGGGTAAGATTATTCCTATTCCACTACCAAGCACACAGGCATTCAAAAAACAGTAAGTGGTCTACTGTAAACATTGTCCTTGTTCAGCTTATCACCAGGACTGCCACATTCCCAGGGCCCCAGCCCCTGGAGAAGGAGAGGGCACTTCTTGGGTCTGCCGCCAGTGTGTCTTTGCAATTGCCACCAAGGTAATGGCATCTCTCTGTTGCCCCTTACTGTGAGAGCCCACAACCTCTCCCAAGCCTTTCACCTCCTAGCCCTCTGAGGACTCCCACCTGTTCTTTCTCTGCAGCGGGGGGGGTGCGCTGAAGAAGGGTCCCTACGCCCGGGCCATGCTGGGTATGAAGCTGTCTCTGCCATATGGACTAAAGGGGCTGGATTGGGACGCTGGACATCTGAGCAACCGACAGCAGAGCTACTGTTACTGTGGTGGCCCTGGGGAGTGAGTAATGAGGGGCAGCAGGTTATGGAATGATTGATGTGGTTGGTAGATCCTGAGGAATGAAGGAAAAAGAGCAGGGTGATGGGAGCACTACAAGGGAGGGGAAGCAGGTGACAGGGAGAGTTTGGGGCAGTTAACAGGGAAAGGCAGTATTGGGAGGCCACAGTCCTATGTTCCCCCACAGGTGGAACCTGAAAATGCTCCAGTGCCGCAGTTGCCTGCAGTGGTTCCATGAGGCCTGCACCCAGTGTCTGAGCAAACCCCTCCTCTACGGGGACAGGTGAGTCCAGGGTAGGCTCTCCAAGAGCCTAGGACCCCCTATGGCTCTGCTCCACCCTGTCCCCCCACACCCTCCTGCATTCCAGGCTTTTCCCTTACAACCTTTCCTCACCTGCTTTCCTCTCCTTGCCTGGGAGTTCTCCTCTGCATGTATAGTTTGCCCAAATAAGGTGTGTGCTCACCCTCTCCCCCACACTCAGGTTCTATGAATTTGAATGCTGTGTGTGCCGTGGGGGCCCTGAGAAGGTCCGCAGGCTACAGCTTCGTTGGTAAGCTGAACTGGGCACGTCCTCAGCATAACTCCTTCAACACCCCCAGTTTTTCACCCTACATGCCGTCAACCACCCACCTTAGAACTCCCCTGACTTTTGTTATGGTTTCATGGTCTTGACAACTGGATGTTTCTCTAGGGTGGATGTGGCCCATCTTGTCCTCTATCACCTCAGTGTTTGCTGTAAGAAGAAATACTTTGATTTTGACCGTGAAATTCTCCCCTTCACCTCTGAGAACTGGGACAGTCTGCTCCTGGGGGAGGTAGGAAATAGTGGAATTTGGGGGATTAGGGTGAAGAGTAATGGGAAAGAAAAGGGAAACCACTGTTCTCCTAACC
Organism: Glaucomys volans; assembly: GCA_020662805.1. NCBI lineage: Eukaryota > Metazoa > Chordata > Mammalia > Rodentia > Sciuridae > Glaucomys > Glaucomys volans. Next base: position 39,825 of record JAJEJO010004926.1, read on the forward strand.
CTATTTACCTTCTCTTCCCCCAGCTTTCAGATACCCCCAAAGGAGAACGTTCTTCCAAGCTTCTTTCTGCTCTCAACAGCCACAAGGACCGGTGAGTTGGAAGGAAGGGAGAGGCAGGAAGGATGCCCAGAGATGAAGATTCAGAAGTCTGGGAGGGCAGAGGCTACAAGCACTGAGGACCATCTCTGAAAAGGACTAAAGAATGGTATGGGGGGATCTTGCAGCACAACCTCATACCATTTCTCTCCTTGCCCCAGTTTCATTTCAGGAAGGGAGATTAAGAAGAGGAAATGTTTGTTTGGTCTCCATGCTCGGACTCCTCCTCCTGTGGAGCCCCCTGCTGGAGATGGAGCCCCCACCAGGTCACTGGTCCAGGGGGGATGGGGGAAATTCTCAGGAATTAGTCTAGTGGGGTATATGTATAAAGTTGGGAGGTCTTTGGGGCGTCCGGGAGGGGGCTGGGGGGATAAGGAGGCCTCTTACAGCTTCCCTTCAGGGCAGGGCCCTGGGGGAGGGGTCTCACGTCCCCTGGGGAAGCGCCGGAGGCCGGAGCCAGAGCCCCTGAGGAGGAGGCAGAAGGGAAAAGTGGAGGAGCTGGGGCCACCCTCAGCAGTGCGCAATCAGCCCGAGTCCCAGGAGCAGAGGGAGCGGGCTCGTCTGCAGAGGGCACTGCAGGTACAGGAGCAGGGGGAACCCCATGGGGGAAAAGATGGGGTGTGGGAAGGAATCAAAGATTCTCTCTCAGTCCTCTACCCCTTCTTGTAGGCCTCAGTGTCTCCACCACCCCCCAGCCCTAACCAGAGTTACCAGGGCAGCAGCGGCTACAACTTCCGGCCCACCGATGCCCGCTGCCTGCCCAGGTTAGTGCTCCTCTGCCCAACCAGATGTGCTCCCATTCTTTGTTCTCCAGACTTGGTCACTTAAAATTCTTTCCCCTCTCCCTTGGTTACCCACTACTACTCCTAAAGAGACATCTAGAACCAATGTCTGGTCCCCATTATTATTCTGGGGATGGAGGTATCCTGGGAGTAGCGTTTAAGGTCTACCTTCCTGGGGGGACAGGATCTTGTTCCCTTGCTTTGGGTCCTGACTTTCTTCCTCCCCAACCCCAGCAGCCCCATCCGGATGTTCGCTTCCTTCCACCCTTCTGCCAGCACCGCAGGGACCTCTGGGGATAGTGAACCCCCAGACAGGTGAGAGTCTATCCCTTATTACCTTATTATTCTTATTACCCCTTCCTCTCTGTGGTCACAGGTCTTCAGTCTCAAACCATTTCTTTGCTCCTCTGATCCACATGTGGCCCCCATTTCTGGTCAGTCTTTGTCCACACCTGTCTGTCTCAACTTAAAATTGCATTCTTCCCCTAGGTCGCCCCTGGAACTTCACATTGGCTTCCCCACAGACATCCCTAAAAGTGCCCCCCACTCGATGACTGCCTCATCTTCCTCAGTCCCAGCCCCCTCCCCAGGTCTTCCTAGACGCTCAGCACCCACTTCTCCCCTGTGCCGTAGTTTGTCTCCTGGGACTGGGGGAGGAGTCCGAGGTGGGGTTGGCTACCTGTCTCGAGGGGACCCTGTCCGGGTCCTTGCTCGGAGAGTACGGCCTGATGGCTCTGTGCAGTACTTGGTTGAGTGGGGAGGAGGGGGCATCTTCTGAACAGCCTGCCTCTGCCCACCTCCCCATTCACACACACCGGCACTTTCGTACCCTGACCTCTGACCTCACCTACAGCTGGGATGTACCTGGAGAGATAGGGGGTAGTTCTCCCTATTGCCCAGGCTGGAATCCAGGAGATGGGTGGGGAAGAGGACTTCTCTTCTCTACCCTCTTCATGATTCCTGACCCCTCATCCTTCTTCCCATTTCCTTTGATGTTATTTTGTTACAGCTTTTTAAGTATTTTTTAAAATTATTTAACCCCTGGGTGCAGAGACTGAGGAGGGTGGGATAACAAGGGATCCCGGACTCTGTATGATTGAAATAAAGAGAAATAAACAAAAGTAGTAGTCATGAGTCATTCTGAAAGATGGACAGAATACAGAGACCTAAACTTCTCATTGTCCCCAACCAAACATGCATATGTGACAAGAAAATAAGGCAAAAGGCAGCAAGAACCAGACAGGATTTATTGGGGTACCAGTCATCACCTGGAAGTCAGAGTTTTTTGTTTTTGTTTTGTTTTGTTTTTTTCTTAAATGAAAGGATCATGGCAGGAACAGGGCTCATTATGGTAGGGCTGTGCTGGAATCAGAAACTGACTCTGTGACCTGGCGTACCCAATGAAGGTAGGGGGAGTTCCCCTGCTCCACAGGCAAGGCAATTACCTCAGCTACTTCATAAGGATGCACAGAACTGCAAAAATGATAGTGGGGAGGATTACTCAAATATTTACCCTAAGGAGCCCACCCCTCAAACAATTGCAGACTGCCCAGCAGTTCCCAATCCACAGTACCACAGCGTCGCCCCTATCTAAAAGTTCTTACCGAACAAAATCTGTCAAGGCTGGGACCAAGGAACTTTGGGTTTTAATCATCTGAAGGGCAAAGATAAACACTGTTGAATCAAGACATCAGACTGATCTCAGGTGAAGGATAGGAATCAAAGAGGTCAAGGGAATTGGAGAAATTTTGTTGGGTGGGGGATGTTTCTCACCATCAGCACCTCACTGTCTTCTTCGATCTTTCCCTTCCACTCATAGCTGAAGAAGTCAGAAAAAGAGGGGGAGAAAGTCTTGGGAATGAAACTTTCTCTTAGGAAAAGGCTCCCAGTCAGCCCGCAAAGTTAGGTTAACCTTCCAACTCTTATGACTCACATGGATGTAATCTGAGGGATGAGGTTGACGCAGGCTGCTAAGCGCTTCTCCACCACAGCTCTGAAGGTGAAGAGAGAGCCCCATTCAGAGTGCCCCGGGACCTGGACTTTTGTTCTGGCAGCCCAGAGATGGTTTCCAAAGATGGAGAACTGGAAGCACCACCCTTACCGTCCACCCCCAACTCTCCCTTCATGACAATACTGTCTAGCTCTACACCAAGGTCCCCACCTGGCAATCTCCTTGGCGACCTTTTCGTTGGGGCAAGTGACAAAGGCTGCAGAAACCGATCCTGGAACATAGCTAGAGCCCGAAGAAGCCGGAGTGGGCTGGGACGGGGGGCTTCCAGAGGCCATGGACAGCAGTGCTCGGGGTAGCAACAGAAGGCGGGAGGCCACAGGCAGCAACGCTGGCATCCAAAGTATCGACAGGAACAGAGCGGCCTGAGAGCAGGGGGCGAATTCGTTCTCTTCCCCACAAATACCACCGGAAATTGCACCCAGGAATGCTTTGGCTGAGATGGAGGCTCAGGCTCTGCCTTCCCTACTCAGCACACTGAAGGAAAATGTCCCCGAAATTCAAGTCCGACACTCAGTTTTCACTCACACCTCAGCGGGCCAGCCCCGGGGATTTTGGGTGCGGGGGGTGGTCTAAACTTCGAGGACCGGAAGGGGAGGGGAGGGGCGGGGCCGGACACTCACCCCTCCGCCGAGCAGAACTGCGGGCGTTCGCCCGCCCCTCATGCAGCCTATGCTGGTAAAAGTGGGTTGATATCAAAGGCCACACGTTACACAGAGAAAGGACCCCAAAACCAGGAAGAAGGGCCTCTTCTTACCTGGGTGGCAGCCAGGTGATAAGAAAACAGCGCACACCACGTGACAGTACGAGCTGGAGGGCCGGGAGTCTCCAGATCCAGCCAATTCTGGCCCTCACGTGGCCGGGTTGCCCCGCCTCCTGACTAGGGAGGAGCGAAGAGGGATTTGGCCAATGGACAGCTGGATCCGCAGAAGTGCGCGTAAATGGCACGCCCCTTTCCGTGAAACCCGAACCCGCCAGTGGCTGACAGAGAAGAGCCGCTGCGGCGTTCCACTGTCACGTGAGGGGGCGGGTCCTCTCGGGCGTTTCTACCTCAGGGAATGACCCGGAGAGGCCAATCGCAAGCCAGCCCCACAGGCCATGTGACGAGAGAGCTGGAACCAGGGGGGCCGGAGACCCCGCAAACTGGATGCGTCAGGCTGGGAAGTGGGAAGTCATCCTTAAACCCAGAATGCGCCTAGTAACAGCCCCTATACTATTTCAGAGGCCTTAAGGAGTGAGAGGGTCTGAGAAGGTTGAACCTCAGGTGTGAAGAGAGCGCCCCCTGCCCGATTAGGATTGAGTTGTGCCTGGGTTTAGGAATGAACAACTATGATCTAAGAAGCCACCTGTCTCTGGGTAGGGGGCAGAGATTAGGCAGACACAGGCATGGCATGACAATGGCTAGGTGAGGAGAATGCATTTTAATAGGACAGGGCGAGACCCTGTCAGTGGGATAGAGGATGGTGGGAAGGGCTTGAGGGCACTCAAGTGAAAACCCAAAACTTGAAACAGACTGGCGAATCAGAGGAAAGGGATGCAGGATAGGGAAAGTAGCGATGGTCATTCAGTCCCCTCTCCTCTGCCCAGGATTGGTTCACCTCTAAGCCTTGGGTCTCCTTTCTTTAACCCATCCCCCAAGGAGCCAGGACCTGCCCTACATAACCTCCCTGGGGCCCAAGCACATTCAGTGACCCAAAAATAGAGGGGCCAATAAGAGGCCAGAGAAGTGGGAGGAGACAACAGACAAAAAGGCTCTGCTACCCAATATTCCCCCTCCGTCCAAGTTCTGGGGTTACTGATATGATGGTGGGCGTGACTGTGGGAGTTTCCCAGGCTGAGGTCAGGGTTCTCTCATATTTACCTCTCTGGAGTTAGGGGGTCTCCTATGATTTCTTTCTGATTTGGGAGTTTGTCTCAGACCTCTGTGGGGTCTTACAGTATTTGTGTTGGAATCTTTCTCAGGGTTGAGTTTCCTTTTATGTTGTTTTGGGAGTTTGTGGGTTTCAGGTCCACTGGTCACTCTCCCTGAGGTCTTTCAGATTTTATGAGTTTCCAGTCTCTGAGTTCGTGTCCGGGCTAGCCTAGTATCTATCTCTCTGCCTCCCCCTAAAACTGGAATTTCTCTCATAGTTATCAGTCTCTGAGTCTGCAGTTTTTTTCCCTTGGGATCTGAGTCGGGGGTCCTTTCAGATCGCTCGCTGGTCTGAGTTCTGAGAACTAATTGTAGGTCTGGGTCTTTCTAATTGGTTTTTTTTTTTTTTTTTTTTTTTTTTTTGAGTCCAGATCTCAGGTTTTGGTCTCTAAAATCACCATCACAGGGTCTGAAATCTTAAGATTTCTGTGGCTACGGAGAACCCTTTTGAGAGCGGGTCCTTAAGATTTTGAACTTTGACTTCTCCTTTGACTCCTCTCAGAGGGGTCTGGGGTCTTTTTTCTTGAGATCAGGGATCTCTTTCCCTTTAGATTTGGGGTCTGTGTCTCAAATTAATCTGTCTGTGGTGGGAATGAGATATCTCTGTCTGGGTCTGGGGTCTGTCAATCTCAGGGTCTGGGGTCTGCATCTTCAGGCCTGTTTGCCCTCTGATGTGTTTGAGGCAGGGGTCTTTCTCACTCTCTTTTGCTCTCTGGGTCTCCCTGGGTAGGGGTGGGGGCTGCAGTCTCTCCCTCCTCCTCCTCCTCCTCCTCCTCCTGCTCTCTTCTCTCGCTCGCTTCCCCCGCCCCCC
>JAJEJO010004927.1:10568-40131 GCA_020662805.1 Glaucomys volans
ACTTCTGCTTGTTTAAATCTAGAAAATCCTCCATTTCCTTGTGATTTATGGGAACTGGCTTGAAACTGTTAACAAGCAACTGCATTATTGTTTCATATATTACCATACTAAACCTTTAATTGGTGTTTTAGAGCATACTCCTTGTAGTTACTTGAAACTCAAGTTTAATGTAAAACTGCATACTGCATTACACAGAGAGCAGCCTCAAATCTCTCATGCATACCTTTTGTCTTAATTGTGCAAGAGGCCTTGTTGAGGGATTGACGTATAATATCTATTTTGTTAGTCCAATCATATCTCCTTTTATTTTGCTTCACTTTATTGAAATATCAGTTTTTTATAAGCTGAAGATTTGGGTGACACTGTGTCGTTCAAGTTTATTGGGTCCGTTTTTCTAAGAACATGAACTTACAGTTTGGAAATTCTTTCAAAATTTCAAGATTTAATTATTATTAGGTCTGATATGGTGATCTGTACAGTGATCTTTGTTGTCATTATTTTGTTTCAGAGACGCACAAATTGCACCCAAATAAAATATTGAATTTAATCAATTAAATGTTATATATGTTCTCATTGTTCCATGGATCATTTCCCTCTTTCCCTCTTCTCAGGCCTGCCTCGTACCTGAGACACAACATGGAAATTAGACTAATTATGAACCCTATAATGGCTTCTAAGTGCTTTGGGGAAAGAAGGAGATTTCTGTCATTTTTAAATCAAAGGCCAGATGTAAACAGTGTGAGGGGTCTCTGAACACCACCATAAGCTGAAAGTTAGGCATCTTAGTCCAGGAGATTGCCAAATTGTCAATGCAAAGGAAGAGTATTTGTAAGAAATTACAAATGCTACCCAGTGAACAATGATAAGAAAATAATAATAAAGAGTCTTATTGCTGACGTGGAGAAAGTATTAACAGTCTGTTAAGAAAATCAAATGAGCCACACAGTTCTTTAAACTAAGGCCTGATCCCAAATAAAACCCAAATATTTTCAAGTTTGGAGGTTAAGAGAGGTGAAGGAGCTGCAGAAGAAAAGTCAGGAGGTCTCAGACGTTGGCTCATGAGGTTTAAGTAAAGAGCCATCTGTATAACAAAAAAGTGCAAGGTGAAGCACCAACTCTTGATGAAGGAACTACAAAAAATTGTCCAGAAGGTTCAGGTAAGATACTGCCTAAACAGCATATTTTCAAAGTAAATGAAAATCCTATTTTGGAAGAAGAAGCCAATTTCATAAATATAAAATGACTGCTATAAAAATAGTTGTGAATGCATCACTGTAGTTTGCTGATTTTAAATACTTTGGATATATACAAGAGGAATAAAAAGGAAAGAAAACAAGGAGGAGGAGGAGGAGGAGGAGGAGGAGGAGGAGGAGGAGGAGTTGTCGTCCTCAGTCCCTGGCTTCAGTGCTTCAGATTGACATTCTTATTAGGGGCTATTGCAGCTGGTGATGAAATTGGTGCCAATGAATAGTTACCCTTTTGAAAAATCCCAAGTCATCAAAACTATACAAAATATACTTGCATGTGCTGTGTAAATGAGACAACAAAGCCTTGATAACAACACGTCTGTTGGCAAAATAGTTGATTCAATATTTTAAGCCTACTGTTGAGGCCTGCTGCTTAAATTTATATACATATATATATAAATATGTGTGCATTTATATATGTATACATATATGTGTGTATATTACACACATATACATATTCCTTTCATTGACAATGCACTTGATTTTTCAAGAGCTTTAATGAAGATAAGCAATGACATAAATGTTTTCATGCCTGCTAACATTCTATTCTGTAGCCTATGGATTGATGAGTAATTTTGAATTTTCAATTCTTGTTATTTAAGAAATGCTGTCCATAACACTGTCGCTTCATAGACAGTGATTCCTCTGTTCAATCTGGGCTAAATAAACCAAAAACGTTCAAATGGATAAATTGGAGAATATCATGCTAAAAGAATATAAACTGAGTTAAAATGTCAGGGTTGAATATTTTCTCGTATATTGAAAAATTAGAGAGAGAGAGAAGAGGAATACATAAACAAGTGGGGTGACCTCAAGAATATAGAAGGAAGAGCAATAGATCAGAGGGGGAGGGAGGAGGAGAGGATAAGGGGAAGTACTGAGGAACGAAATCTATCTAATCTTGCTGTGTCTTTGTCCAAATATACTACAATGAATCCCATATATATGTGCATATATAATTAAATATGCTAATTAAGATAACAATTAAAATGCAAGGGAGATCATTAAAGTAGAACAAGTGGATCATGGAGGGAGAAGGGTATAGAAAGGGAAAGTACTAGAAAATAAAATTGGTCAAATGATGTCTTATACATATATAAATACACATATAACAAATTCCACTATAAAGTATACTTATAATTCACCAATAAGAAGAAGACTGCTGGGAAGGATTTTCCATTCTACATGCCTTTAAGGACATTAGTGATTCATGGGAGGTGGTTAAAATTTCAACATTAACAGAATTTGGAAGAAGTTGACTCCAACCCACATGTATGGCTTTGAAAGGCTCTCAACTTTAATGGAGCAAGTAATTGGAAATGTCCTGGAAATATCAGGACAACTAGAATTTGAAGTGGAATCTGATGATATGACTTATCGCAAAATAACATTACTGAACTTCATTGGATGAAGAGTTGGACTACCAGTGAGGTAGGGCCTGAGGTAAGTAGGGTTTCCCCTAAATATTGACAGCAATTTCTGACAATTCTGAATGTACTATGCAACATCTTCCTTTTCCCCAGCTAATAATTATAATCTGTTTTCCCTCTTTTTGGAACTGGTTTAGACTTTTTGATCGTCTCAAAAAGTAAATGGGGGGAAACGATGTTTTTAAAGGCAGTCTTAAAGGCTCAGGTGTAAAAGGCAGTACTACTTCTGCTCGCTCAGTCTCAGCTTCTTTGTCCATCTGATGGTGAACATCAATCAGAAAAAGTGCTAGCAGGCTTTCAGATGATTCCATGTCCTGCCCATTTACTATTCCTGAGCTTTTAAACCTTTCATCAAAGACCTTAAACATCATGAACCAGTGACCACCTGACATTAGTTTTCTCTATAAGGATAGGTGACACACAGGATCTGTGAAGGGAGCAACTGGTTATTTTTAAATCACTAAGTTTAGGTAATTCAGTATGCAGCTAATGGAGACCAAGAAACCATGGGAAAGACATTTTATAGAACTAGACAAAGGAATGGGAATTACTTAGGATAATCTATATTTAAAGGAGTAGTAACTTTTGTTGGAAGAGAACAACCCACCCAAGGGAAAAATCCTGAGAGATAGTCAAGGTAAAAAGCACCCTGACTCTCTTTTCTCATTCTTCTACCAATTTCAGGAGGGGACGATCATTGTTTGAATTAATGAAATCAGTGGACAAAGGCCATGAGAGTCCTATGGATGTAGTTTCTTAGGAAGAAAGAAGTATGGTGGAGTGTGCAGAGTGTATTGTGAGGCACATATTAATGATTTCAAATACAGATATCATGTGTAAATTTCCAAGTAATCTTTCCAAGAAGCAAACCAGTCTAAAAAGAAATACAAAAGGAGATAAAAATACTATTACTACTATTTAATGTGACTGAAGAACTTACTTATATAATTCATTGATATTTATGTTGAAATTCTCAGTTCAGAAAAAATGAACAAATTGAATTTTATTCTGCGTCTTCATGGAAATATTAAACTCATGTAGCAAAAGTAATTTAAAATTACTTTAAGATTTCTTCATGGAAATTTTAAACTCATGTAGCATAAGCAAAGATTTATAGTGCTCTGATGTTAAAAAAGCCCACTCTGTTTTCTATTTCAATTTTTATTACTAGAAATTTATGAATAAATTTAAAAGATGATTATTACATTTGTTTTTAAATGTGTTTACCAGTATGAACTGGTATGTACAGTTAGAATTTAGGGACAGTAATGTTGGCATCACCAATGTCACAGGTACGAAAATATAGCTACATTAGAATTACTTCTCAGTGCTGTTGTAGCTATACTGTGTGTTTAATAATGGCACTTAGGAAGAAGCTATTGAACTATCATTTGTGAACTTTTACCCCACCTAGATTTCGTAATAGTCTGAAGATATCATTCCTACACAAAAATCTGCAATGTGAATACTACAAAACTTTATTTTGGTTGGATGTGTGGCCAAATACAGGAGCAAGTCACATCTGTTCTGATTGGTTAGAAACAAAAGATGGTAATCATTCTCCTATATTTATTTTTTGGTTTGTTTTGACTTAAAATGGCATATAATTGCTTTTGTATAGTTTTTTTTTAAATTTCTGTTTAGATTCTCTCTTACACACACACAAAGACATAACTATTCCATAATAACATTATTTGGATGTTTCTCTAAATAATTCATTTGAATGTATAGAAAGCATAAGAGGAGAAGTTGCATGTGAAAACAAAATTCTTCTTTCTCTATGATACCTCTAGGTCTTAGCCCCAGAGGCAGTCAGTTTTGTTTTTATATTTTATTTTTGTTAAAAGCTATTAATTTTTAATGTATATATCCATTTATCTTATTTTTTACATAAAAGAAGTATTGGTGAATAAAATAAATTACATGTATAAATATATTTCACAAATGCTTATTTTAGGAATATAAAGTACCTTTTTAAATTAATTTTATTTTATTTGTTCTAATTAGCTGTACCTGACAATAGAATACATTTATACATTTTGATAGATCATACATAAATGAAGTGTAATCTCTCGTTTTTCTGATTATATATATTGCAGGATCACAACAGTTATGCAGTCATACATGTACATGAGGTAATAATGCTTCACTCTATTATCATAACCCTTCCACTCCTTTCACTCCCCTCTACTTAATATAAAGTACCTCTATTCTTCCCTATCCCCCCCTTATTGTGAATTAGCATTCCTATATCAGAGAAAACATTCTGCCTTTGGATTTTTGGGTTTGACTTATTTCACTTAGCATGATATTCTCTAACTCCATCCATTACCAGCAAATGCCAGAATTTCATTCTTCTTTAAGGCTGAGTAATATTCCATTGCATGTGTACATATATTTATATAACATATATATATATATGCCACATATATATATATATATGTATATATATATATATATGTCACATTTCCTTTATCTATTCATCTGTTGAAGGGCATCTACATTGGTTCCATAGTCTAGCTATTGTGAATTGATCTGCTGTAAACATTGATGTGACTGTGTCACTGTAGTATGTTAATTTTAAGTCCTTTGGGTATAAACCTAGGAGTAGGATAACTGGGTCAAATGTTGGCTCCATTCCAAGTTTTCTGAGGAATCTCCATACTGCTTTCCATAATGGTGCACCAATTTGCAGTCCTACCAACAATGTATGAGTGTACCATTTTCCCCACATCATCACCAACATTTATTGTTGCTTGTATTCTTGATAATTGCCATTATGATTGGAGTGAGATGAAATCTTAGAGTAGTTTTGATTTGCATTTCTCTAATTACTAGAGATGTTGAACTTTTTTTGTATATTTATTGATTGATTGTACATCTTCTGTGAAGTGTCTGTTTAGTTCCTTAGCCCATTTATTGATTGGGTTGTTTGTTGTTTTGGTGTTAAGTTTTTCTGAGTTCTTTATATATCTTAGAGATTAAAGTTTTATCAGAGGTGCATGTAGTAAAGACTTTCTCCCAATCTGTAGATTATCTATTCACATCATTGATTGTTTCTTTTGCTGAGAAGAAGCTTTTACATTTGAGTCCATCCCATTTATTGACTTATTGATTTAACTCTTTGCACTTTAGGGATCTTGTTAAGGAAGTCAGATCCTAGACTGACATGGAGAAGATTTGAGCCTAATTTTTCTTCTAGTAGTTGCAGGGTCTCTGTTCTAGTGCCAAGTCTTTGAACCACAGTGAGTTGAGTTTTGTGCTGGGTGAGAGATAAGGGTCTAATTTCATTTTGTTACATGTGGCTTTCCATTTTTCCCAGCACTATTTGTTGAATAAGCTATCTTTTCTGCAGTGAATATTTTTGGCACCTTTATCTAATATGAGATTCCTGTGTTTTGGTGTCAATACCACACTGTTTTTACTATTATAGCTCTGTCATATAGTTTGAGATTTGGTATTGTGATGCCTCCTGCTTCACTTTCTTGCTAATGATTGCTTTGGCTATTCTGGGTCTCTTACTTTTCCAAATTAATTTCATTATTGCTTTTTCCAGTTCTATGAAGAACATCATTGGAATTTTAGTAAGAAATGCGTTAAATTTGTATAACACTTTTGGAAATAAGGTCATTTTGTCAGTATTATTTCTGCCTATCTAGGAACATGGGAGTTTTTTCCATCTGATAAGGTCTTCTTCAATTTCTTTTTTAGTGTTCTGTAGTTTTCATTGCAGAGGTCCTTCACCTCCTTTGTTAGATTGATTCCCATGTGTTTTATTTTTTGAGGCAATCGTGAATGGGGTAGTATTCTTCATTTCTCTTTCAGAGGATTCATTACAGATGTGTAGGAATGCATTTGATTTATGGGTATTGATTTTATATTCTGCTACTTTGCTGATTTATTTATTAGTTCTAGAAGTTTTTTGGATCTTCCAAATATAGAATCATATCTTTGGCAAATAGTGATAGTTTGAGTTCTTCTTTACCTATTTGTATATCTTTAATTTCTTTTCTGTCTAATTGCTCTGGCTAGAGTTCCAAGGACAAAATTGAATAAGAGTGGTGAAAGAGGGCATCATTGACTTGTTCAATTTTTCAGAGGGTTACTTTCAACTTTTCTCCATTTAGAATGATGTTGGCCTTGGGTTTAGCATATATAGCTTTTATGATGTTGAGGTATGTTCCTAATTTCCCTAGTTTTTCTAGTTTTTTGAACATGAAATGGTGCTCCATTTTATCAAATGTTTTTTCTGCATCTATTGAGATGATCTTATGATTCTTGTTTTTAAGTCTATTGGTATGTTGAATTACATTTACACTTTTCCATATGTCGAACCAACCCTACATTCCTGGGATGAACCTCAGTTGATTGTGGTGCACTATCTTTTAAATATGTTTTTATATGCAACTTGCCAGAGTTTTATTGAGAAGTTTTGCATCTATAGTCATCAGGGATATTGGTCTGAAGTTTTATTTTCTTGATGTGTTTTTTGTCTGGTTTTGGTGTCAGAATGATATTAGACTCACCTGGAATGAATTTGGAAGGATTCCCTCCTTTTCTATTTCATGGAATAATTTAAGGAGTATTGGTGTTAATTCTTCCTTGAACATCGTATAGAACTAGGCTAAGAATCTGTCTGGTCCTGGGCTTTTCTTAGTTGGTAGACTTTTATTGGTGTTTTCTATTTCATTGCTCAAATTGTTCCGTCTAAATCATGTATGACCTCTTGATTCAGTTTAAGTAGATCATATGTCTCTAGAAATATGTCAACATCTTCAATATTCTCTATTTTATTGGAGTGTAAATTTTTATAATAGTTTCAAATTATTTTCTGTATTTCAGTTGTGTCCATTGTGATATTTCCTTTTTCATCATGTATTTTAGTAATTTGGGTTTTCTCTTTTTTTCTCTTTGTTAGTGCCGCTAGTGGTTTATCAGTTTTATTCACTTTTTCAAAGAATCAACCTTCTGTTTTGTCAGTTTTTTCAATTGTTTTCTTTTGTTTCAATTTCATTTATTTCAGCTCTGATTTTAATTATTTCCTGTCTTCTACTGTTTTTGGTGTTGATTTGTGTAAAGTAGTTTTAACTGAAGTAAAGAACGTCAAAGAGAGAACAAAATGATCATTTTAGTAAACACAGAAAAAGTACTTGACAAAGTAAAATATTTATTTATGATAATAGAAAACTTAAAGCAACAATATTAGTAGACTTCCTCAACCTGATAATGGGAATAAATGAATAACTATGACTAGGATATATTATCATAAAGTTAAATACTTCCCCTGTAAAGTGAGGAATATAAGTGTCTGCTCTCTCCACTTCTATTTATCATTGTGTTAGACACTATAGTGCTTCCAATAAAATAAAATAAATAGAAAGCATTGAGACTGGGAAGAAAGAAGTAAACCTTACTTTTAGGCAGGGACATGTTTTTAACTGTTAGGAATCATAAAGAGTTTAGCAAAACTCTTTTAGAACTGATTAGTAAATTGAGTGATGTTTCAGACCACAGAAATTTTCAAAGATCAATTATTCTTTTGTACATTAGAAGAATGGGCACACTATTGGAATCGGCACCTTAGGCAAAATATTTGCAGAGTCCAATAAACACAGAAAAAAATGTTCCATGACATTAGTCATGTGGAAAACAAAAATTCACTCCATTGTGAGAAACAAATGAATGAAAAAAGAAAGAGTAAAAATCCTTGAATCTGGAAATGATCTGGAGCAATCAAAACTCTTATATGTAGTTTGTAGTAGTATAAATATTGCAGCGCTACTTTGGAAAAATGTTTGGCACTTTCTAAACATTGTGTGCAAGAATCCAACAATCTACTCTTACATATTTACTCAATATGAATAAAACCACATGTTCCTAAAAAGATTTAAAATACTATTCATAGAAGCTTTCTTCATTATAGGAAAAAACCTGAAAATAACCCCAATGTTTATTAACAAAAAATGAAAACATATATACTCTAGTATCTATTATTTAAAAAATAACAAACTATAGATATTTGCAGTAACTTGGTTGAATCTCAAAAATATTGTGCTCTGTAAAAGAAGACATAAAGTTAAAATTATCAACTATGATTCTATTAATATAAAATCCAAGCTTATATAAAACAAAACTATGTTAATAGAAATCCAATCAGTTGTATTCCAACCCTTCTGATTGGGATAATGGCCTGATGAACTTTTCTGAGACTATGGAAATATTCTGTGTCCCAATTAGCATTTGTTAAAACTGTCTGAATGCTATACTCAAGAGCAAAGTTTTTCACTAAAAGTAAATCAGAGAGAGACAGAGAGCAAGAGAGAATGTGAAGAGTAAACTATAATTCAAATCAAACAAAATAAATAACTAAAATAAGCACTTATAAACATCATGCAGCAAAGAGCTAAGTATTATAATTTTGATTTCTTTTTTTATGTAAAATAATTGTGGAAAAAGTGTTTCACTGTACAAAATTTTATAAAATTTAATTCCCCAGTACCTCCCTTGTCCTCAACTCCTCCCTCACCTAGATACCTTTCCTCTACCCAACTGGTCTCCCTTCAATTTTCATAAGATTCTCTTTTTCTTCCTTTTTCTAACTTTCACATACAAGAGAAAAAAATATGTACTTCTTGAATTTGGTTTATTTCATTTAGCATGATGGTCTCCAACTCCATCCAGTTTTTGGCAAAAGACACAATTTTAATCTTCTTCATGGCTGAATAAAACTCCATTGTATTGGATTAAAAAACAAGACCCAACAATATGCTGTCTCCTAGAGATTCACCCCATAGACAAAGATATTCATAGGCTGAAGGTAAAAGGATTAAGAAAAAACATATCATTCACATGCATCTTGTAAAAAAAGCAGAGGTTTCTATCCTCATATCAGATAAAGTGGACTCCACTGTATTTTTTATTCCACATGTGTTTACTCTTTCATTTTTTACAGATACTTAGGCTGGTTCCATAGCTTGGCTATGGTTAATCATGTTGCTATAACAGGTAACCATGTATCACTATAATGTTAACTCTATTTCTTTTGGATAAACACCAAGAAGTGGAATAGCTGTGTCATACAGTAGTCTTTGCAAAGCATCTCCATACTGATTTTTATAGTGACTGTACTAATCCACATTCCCACTAATAGTGTATAAGGATTCCTTTTCCCCTTGCATCCTTGACAAATATCCAAAGCAATTCTGAGCATTAAGGGCAATGTTGGAGTTATCAAGTACTCAAATTTTAAATTATATTATTGAGTTATAGTGACAAAATGAGCATGGTAGTCATATAAAAAGAGACAAATAGACTGATGGGGTAATATACAAGACATAGAAACAAATCCACACCAAAAGTTATCGGATCCTTAACAAAAGCATCCAGTACAGCATTTTAAACAAACAGTGCTGGCAAAATTAGCTTTTATTTGATGGTTTTAAAAAATGTCTATGTCACATTCTTTCTCAATTCACTTCAGACTAAGTCATTGAGGAAGTAATGCTTTGCAAAGGCAGTGAAGATTTAGTTTTATGTACAAATTTATTTACAGCTCAATCTCACTGAATAATTGTCTCTAAATAGGGAAATAGGGTACATATATCCTTGCACTATCATTGCAGATAGCACTATCGCCTTTAACTGATCACCGAATCAACATACAGAAAATTCAAATATTTCACCTCAGCTTATTTTGTTGCCATCAGTAAATTATGATTTTTTAGAAGTCTTTGGATTTTAAAGTGATTTGAAATCTTAAAAGGAAAACTTTGTCTCTGCCATCTACTATCCTTGGAAGGTAAAGAAAATAAGCAACTTGGAAATCCTGGGCTAAAACAATCCAAGTTTGACATCCTTTCCACTTTTCTCTGAATTAGTTAACAGATTTCATGCCTTCTAATATAGTACGTTCGATGCCTTTTTTAAAATTAGAAACGAAAAGGCAGCTTTGACTTATTTACTTGAAGCTCTAATTTTTGTCTTCATCTGATCGCTAGGGATTTCTTTTTTTCATTTTGCTCTATTTTATAAGAGAGGAGGCTGCAGGCAAGATGGCTAGATGTTTTGTCATAGCAGCAACAATAATGTTGCAAGTGTCCCCTGGTGTGTAAGTGAACTTTTAATATCTAAACTAAAAACACCAAACCTCTGGGGTACAGAATCGTTTCAGGCTCTGGTTAACTTTCATTTCAGGTGACTTTCTTAGTTTCATTTTTGAGATTGATTTCTACCTTGAAGATTAAATATGGCCTGAAAAACAGTGCACCAAAATATTTCACTTGACAAAATTAACTTCTCTTTGTCACTTTGAAAGTAAAAAATAAGATATTGCCTAAACAACACAGAGGCTGTGCCTATGTTCCCTCAACCTAATGTATTGGAAACAACTGAATGTTTTCCCTCTGTTTCTCTTCTTAATGCAATCTAATAATTCATGACAATATTAAGACAATGTTTAATATTTCCATCCCTGTAATCACTCTGTAAGATAGTAAAAAAATGCAGTTTTTTATTTTTTACAAGGGATGATCTTTAGGAATTTGTGGTACACAGGTAACACACATTTGCATTACAAAAGCTGTGCTCCAATTCAGGCTTTCCCAGTTAAAATGTATATGAAGCTGGGCAGTTTACTTAGCAGTTCTGAAATTTTGATTCCTCATTTATTTATCTGATCAACATAATAAATGGGATAATGTATACAACGTACCTAGCATATAAAGTACCTGTCTTAAGGTCATTTAAAGTGATATACATATGATAATTACTTTGCTTTCAAACTATGTTTTTTCATTCTATGCCTTCTGAACAAGAGAATGTGGTATTAAAAATTCCTGTTTTATTATGTGTATGAGTATAGATTTGATTTCAGAACTTTAGAGTTATTTTTCATTGCCCTTTCTGGAGCACCTGATGAGAAAGTAATAAAAGAGATTGATCAAATTATGTGTATGTATAAATATGGCATAATGAATCTATTGATCACAATATAAGATATTATGTATAATTATAATACAACTATAAAAATCATGTTAAAATGATAAAAATATGGATGTTGATACAACAATTAAAAATATGTTAAAATATGATAAAATATGGATGTTATTGATATGCAGAATTAATTTACAAAGAGTTTAAAAAACCTCATATTCTCAGGTTTCAAGTTATTTATAATGCCTAGAGCGTAAGAAGTATGTTTTATGTTTACATATATCACTTCATCACTGGTAAGGAAAATTTAAAAAAAACAAACAAAGAAACAAAAAACAAGCCACTCAAGTCAGGTACACCCATATAGAGATGTAGAGAATCAATTGCAAGTCATTATCCACGCACCTTTCTTGTCACAAAATAGTATCATACCCTACCCTCCTACTAATCACTATACAGACATGTTGCTCCTACTCTGCATTGTTTTCTCAAAAATGGTGTTGAGATTCTCATTCAGGCTACTTATCTGAGGCTTATTCTACCAAATGATAAAACAGTCTCCCATGATCATAAGAGTCAAGTTATGGAAATAATGTATGTGTTCACAGATGAACGAATGTGTGTGTATATGTGTATGTGTGTGTGTACGTGTATATACGCACTTGCATACATACATTTTCAACTTTAAAAGAGAAGACAATCTGAATATTTGTGGCAAAATTGAAAAATAACTACTAGATGATCTCATATATCTGTGGAATCTAAAAATATCAAATTCATAATAAGCAGGGTAATAATGGTTGCCAGAGTTCATGTGGGTAGGTGAATTGGTTAGGTTGGGTAAAAGTTAGAAACTTCTAGTTATAAACTGATTCAGGTCTGAAGATTTAATGTTCAGCCCAGTGAATATAAATTAACAATAATGTATTGTATACTTGAAATTTACAGAGAAATTCTTGAGTGTACTAGTACATATGTTAACTTCAAAAATCACATCATATTCCTTAAGTATATATAATACTTTTTTCTCAATCATACTTCAATAAAGATGAAAAAAATAAGAACCACACACACACAAAAATATGAACTGAAGACTTACTTCCATGAAGTACTGAATAAACAATTTGGAGCCTTTCCTAATACTACAGTGGTATGATTAGGTTCTTGAATGCCAAAAATTTTGTGCAAAACAATGGTAAAATCTTAAAGAAATTTGAAGTAGAAAATCTTAATCTTTTAATATAAGCTCTGTCTTCCCTCCTAGCCTTTCTCACTTTCAAAACCAATTTTTATTTCTGGTTGGTACTCAGATTTTTATCATTAATCATTTTTATTATGATTCCCTTACAAAATCATGCTTGGAATTGTTAAAGATTATGATGCCTTTTTCTCTTGATATATGCAATCAGAAATTTATGAGACATGCACTTCATAATTCACTTTCAGTTATATCAGAGAATCCTACTAGATGACATCATGTGAGGTGGGAAGTATGTAACCTACACATGATTATGAAAAAAAAAGATACAGGATTTAAGAACTTGGTTTTTGGAGACAAAATATCTGATATTTAGACTTAATGGAGAAAGTTATATAACTTCTGAGTGTTTTGGTCCTTTATTTATAAATTTGAGCTTAAAATAATTTTGTTAATTATTATGAATATTATATTATGTATTATATTATATATTTTTATATTATAAATATCATGAATGGTGCCCGAGATATAGTAAGAAACAATTACATAAATAAATCTGCTTATTATTTTATTATCCCTATAAAGCGCATGCTCTGTCAAATCCAGCCTATAACCTCTTCAAAGAAAGGGTAGTTGACCAGCTGATGGGAGTGATATCAAAAAACAAATTTCAGTTGTCTGCCCTTTAATAGACTGCCTTGGCTTTGGAGATTCAGCCTAATGAATTCAGCACACTTCATCTTACTGGAAATTCCAGATATTGTGTGCAACCCAACATTAGGAAGTCCTGCTCATCACCCTCCCTGTATTACTGGTTAGCCAGTTAGCATTTAGTTCCAGCAATCTTGCAACATCTCCTTCAGTGGATCATATAAAAACTTCTCACTCCTGATGTGATATTAAAGTTGGACAAAGTGTATAGAAAGATTGAATAGTGTAGCTGCACATTCATTAGGTTACACAAATTGGAACATTTGGTGTCTTAGTGATGCATTTGCGAATATTTAAGGGAGTTTTTGATTATTGAATATTGTATGGTGACATTTGTACATTTTAATATCAAATCAAAATATGAAAACACATATCTGCAGAAAAACGACAAGGTTTGTGATGAATTTGCATATTACTTAAACTGCCTGAGGTTTTCTAAATGGAAATGAGATGAAAGATTATTGAAATTTGAGGAGCTAAACCATAATAATATCAACTATTCACATCAGTTTCTTAAAATTCTTGTATTTCAAATACCCCTTAGTAAATCTAAAACAGAAAATTTATTATGTTAGCTTTCAACTTAATGATCTAGAAGTGTGATTTTAAAACAAAATTAAACTTCATTTAGAAAAATATAATTTGTTCAAAATATGACAGTGATTATCTGGGAACAAGCTTTTTATTGCTCTTCATCTCTACAGTTGAATACTTAGCCAAACTGACTAGTCAATTTCTTTTATGATCCCCAAAATGATGTGATTTTTAATTTCTTTGGTCTTTAATTATGATAATAATATTAATGCCACAATTTTAAAATTAGCTTCTTTAGTCTCCTTATACAATAAGAGTTATATTTTCTTTAAGCCTTACTATTCCAAATCCTGGCAACATTAACAGAAAATAGAGACATGATTGTACATAATTAGAGGATGGCATCTGTATTTTGACAATAAATGGGTCATAAACATGCTCATATAGTTTTGTACGTCATTTTGAACTGTATTCCTTAAAGAGAAAAAAGACATCTGTTTTATCTTTCTAATGACATTGTCAATGTCAAGCATTTGACACTTACTCTTTATTCAAAGTTGATTTTTGAGGAAATAAATTAATCTTAGTTGCCCATGAAATATGCTACATTATGTAATAATGGTCAATATTTTGACTGTTTTAATTCTTTAAAGTTTTGAGATTTTATTGCTAATATCTTTGCATTAAACTTATAAAATATGGGCTCAAATAAAGATGACCCTATTCTTATTTTAGCAAAATTGTGAGTAACAAACAGGAATAATAGACATCTGAAGAACAAATATATATAGACATATGAATATTAACATAAAATGTCATAGACATGTTTGAGCAAAGATACCTTAGTCTCCTGTTTATATGCTTGCTTTGAAATAGAGTAAAATATTATTTTGAGTAACTTTGCAATGTGTTTGCTTAACAATGAAGACAGAGTATAAGAGGTACAAATATTATAATAATAGGTCTTCATATTTATATTTAATAATAGTTAACATTTTATTACTTTTTTAAACTAATAGAGTAGTAAAACAAATCACTCAGTACTAATAGTAAATAGTGTTGTTCATTTATAGTTTAAGAATTTTTTTCATAACAGTTAATGTCACAGTACAACATATAATTTTGTAGGAATTGTGGGTAATGAAGAGATGCCAAAGTCCACCAAGAAGCTAAATATGAAGCCATATATTTAAATTTTAATGTTTAAAGTTTTGCACAAGTTCTCTAAAGTAGCTGTGAGACAAATGATTGAAGGAGAAAGAAACAGTAAAAGCAAGATTTTTTTTAACTAGCTTGTATATTGGAATGCAGGTCCATTTAATAAGTAAACTTGTAGGGAAATGATGAAACTAAGACTTCAGGGCAACATGTGTCTCTTTGGAGCTTTTAATAACCATCGGTCTGCAAAATTTACTAGATATATTTGTTAAGTGCCATAGGGCACACAGATTCTTTAAACATACATGCTGTCTTAAAGTACTTACAATCTGTTTGAACTGATAAAACTTGCATAAACAGAACTGCAATTCAGGGAAGTTTAAGATAAGTGTCAACGGGGATGGAGAATTTTCTATTGAAATTCAGAAGGAAAAAACTTCTGATTAGAGTTTCACGTGAAGACTTTAAGCAGTCTCAAAGAAAAGAAAAATGATACTGCTTAAGGTAATATATTTTCTTGGAAAATAACAAATTCATGCTACACTATCAGCACTTCTAAAGCCATTGTATACAATCCATAAAATAATTTCAGAAAGATAGAGTGATTAAAATACAAGAGAATAGCAGTGTGCATGATAATTTCTTATTTGTATCCCTTTGAGTACCTTCATAGTATTTATTAAGAAGCATACTTCATACTAAAAAATAACAATTTCAGAAAAATAAGAGTTGATGACTATTAAATTTTATTTTATACACACAATCACTTTTCAGTGGTTTTCTGGAAAGAAACAGGAAGAGGAAGAGAGTTTCTATGAGTGACAAACTATATTCAGTGTGTATGAATGTATATATGCATGTATGTATGTATGTATGTATTCATTCATTCATTCATTCATTCATTCGTTTTGGTACTGGGATAACAGATGTGTGCCACCACACCCAGCTTATAATTTTATTTTAATAATAATATCTTAGAAGTATGATTATTTCTTGCTTTCTAGATGCTTAAGTTTGTCTGATTCCTATCTTGGTTGTCATACATTGTTCCAAGCCCAAATGTCCTGAAAGTTTGATCAATTATGTGAGCTATTCAATATTCTTTTTCCCTTCAGTAAATCATAGTTGTTTTCTTTCTTTTCTTTCTTTAACTTTTTTTTTTTTTTCAGCTTTGGGGATTGAACACAGGTCCTTGTGCATACTAGGCAGGAAATCACTGAACTACATTCACAGCTAATTTTCAAATTTTGAGACAGGGTATCACTAAATTGTCCAAGCTAGTTTTGAGCTTGTGATCTTCCTGCCTCAATCAACAAGTAACTGGGATTATAGGTGTGTACCACCATGCCCAACTTGTTTTCTATTTCTTCTGACTAACGGACTATAACTGATACATTAATAACTTCACATAAAAATGTGAGCTTATAATTTATGTTGTCCATGAACTATTTGACAATACCATTTGATAATTAAGTTTATAATTATCTGGATTATGATCTCAATTTGGAAGAAGGTGGTTTGCATGATTTAATCTAATGAAGGAAAATAATAATTTGGCCAAAGGTAGGAAACAAAGGTACAGGAGCATCTTCTGCTGACATGTGCCCCTGTTTTTGTAAATGATGGTTTATTAATTTAGATAAAATTTTGTTTTACTGAAGCAATAAAACTTTATTATTTCTCAATATCTAGGTACAATGTCATGACCAGCAAATATATTAAAAACTTCCAACATTATGCAAGTGTATTTAAAAGATCAACGAACAGTTTTTTAAGCATAGTTTCTTAAATATTAATGTAATAGTCTAACTCAGGAGAGGACAAATTTGTATTTTTAGATTTGAGAGCAGGACATCAGTGTTATAATTAGAATTTTGTGTGACACAAAATCAGCCTTGGCTAACATGTATGTAAACAGGCATGGTAACATGCCCATAAAACTTTTTCTAAAAAACAACAAGTGAAACTTCAGACAAACAACAATAAAAATTCAGACAAAATAGGACTTGGATTGGTCCAACACATCTTTTTCATTTGTATATCAAAATATTTATGATAATAATGTAATAAATTATAATCTCATCCAAGTAAGTCATCTAGAAAAGTGACTGGATTGACTAATCACTTCTGTCATCACCTCTTACATTAATAACTTCAAGTCAATATTATACCATGTGGTTGTCACAGAAGTCTCATAGCTACACCAACCATATGACCCATATTATTGTCTCTCTACTCCTCTTCACTAGAAATATTATTCTATTTTAATTGTATTCGAAGTGCTATTTGTACTGAACATAATTTAACTTTAAATACATGTATTATTAATACTTTCACAATCATTATTATTGTTGAAAAACTTTTCAGTGTGTTTCTTTCATATATAAGGCTACATGTAGCACACATTTTTCAATAATGAATTTGTATATAATTCATTGAAAAACTTATCTTATTCCCTGCCAAACCTATTTTCCTCTAAAAGAGGAAGAACACTGTACATAATGAAAGGAAAAGAAAAGAACAGGAGGAAATCCAAGTAAGGAAAAAGTCCTTGTACATTGGTAGAAGTGAACACTGAACCACCTATTTTTAATTTCTTACTGATTGTAATCTCTTTTAGCAGGGATGCATGAGTAGCATTATGCACACAAGATAAAAATGAAGTAAGTGATCAGTTGTCTGTAAAATAATCCATTATATATGAATTGCACAGAGAAAACCACACAGCAAATAAAGATTAAGTGTAGTGAAATAATTATATCTTTAAAGAGGAAAACAAGCACTTTCAATTTTACCTAATAAACAATACCACATCCAAGACAATTCATACCACTTCTTAAATGAAATATAAGTAATAAATATGAGGGTATTTTGAACTATTCTGTGATAATCAAGTAGAACTCTCACCTTATTTTCTTATAAGTATAAAACTTTTGAAATATTGGTGTACTATTTTACAGATACAATGGAAAATTAAAGCCATCATGAGATGTTAAATTTGAAGAAAAAATGAAAAGGAAAGGAAAGGAAAGAAAGCAAGGTGCTAAGATATTACAGTTTGGTTCTGGGGTGTCTCCCAAAGGCACAATCCAGCAGTGATGTACTGTCTCACCACAGGCCCAAAAGCAACAGGGCCAACTGAACATGAACTAAAACCTCCAAAGTTGTGACTCAAATAAACCTTATGCCTAGTGAAACTGATAATCTCTAGATGTGTTCAAGCTGATCATCTCTGGATCCGTTCCCATAATGGAAGGCTGATGAGCACAAAAAGAGGATGGGAATTGCAAGAGAGGGGTGGGAAAATCATAGGAGGTAGAAATGATGCTAAAAAAGGCACATATTTATAAAATGAGAAGAATATAATTAAATAATGAGCTGTAGAGATTTAAATCAATACTACAGATCAGCAGGTAGATGCTGAGTAAAACTCTAAATTATTCTCATCCTCTTTTCCAATTTCTGCTGTTTAGATAGTCTACAGGGGTAAACTGTCAGAGTTGAGGCAAAATGTAGTCAGAGAGGCGATGTAGAGATAGCTCTCACAGATCCTATGAGGTAAAGATTCTAAATGGTGTGACACCACCACATTAGGCACCAAAATGGAGCACAGTGTGCCCAACAGGCAAAGGGCATAACCAATTTGTTGAGAATAAATTTTAGAAAACCAAGTTCAAAATTTCTTTGTTTTTATTATAATTGTTAGTGCATTTAAATAATACAAACCAATGGTTTCACAGTGACATTTTCATACATGTATATAGTAGGCACTGATCATATCCACTTTCCCTATTACCGTTTCTTACCTCTCCCTTCCCTGATAAATGGGATTACATCAAATTACAGGACTTTTTCTTTACTACCCTGTTATTCCTTAACTACCTTTTAGTAAATAGGAGGCTCCTTTCAACAATTGACAATAATTAGAAAGTAACTCAGGTCTGTAACTGGGGAGAAAAGGAACATGAATTATGATAAAAATAAGTTTGTTGAAAAGAAAATCAAGTAATTAAGAGTAGATTCATTAAGAAATAGTTTCAAACAAACAACACAATGTAAAATTTACAAAAATATACAAAGCATAACACAGTGAGTAGTTGTAAATATTAAGTCAGATTTTACTACAGTATCACATTCACATTAATGTTCATAGCAGCTCAATTCACAATGGCTAAGCTATTGAACCAACTGAGTCACTCTTCAACAGATGAATGGATAAAGAAAATGTGGTATATAAACAGAATACTACTCAGCCATAAAAAAAAATAATGACTTTAGGACTTCTGCCAATAAATGGATGAATCTAGAGACTATCATGCTAAGTGAAATAAGCCAATCCCTCCGCAAAAGACCAAATGTTCTCTTGATATGCAGATGCTAACACACAACAAGGTGTGTGTTGGGGGGAGAATAGAAATTCAATGGATTAGGCAAGGGGAATGATGGGAAGAGAGGAGAGAAGGGAATAGGAAAGACAGTGGAATGAATCAGACATAAATTTCCTATGTTCATATATAAATATACCACCAGTGTAACTCCACACCATGTACAACCGCAAGAATGGGATCCTAGTTAGAATAAGTTGTACTCCATACATACGTCAGAATACACTGTACTTTCATGTATATCTAAAAAGAACAAATCAAAAATTAATAAAATGAAGGGAGATTAAAAATGAGCTACACTTTTAGTGAATCAAAAATTTAAATGGGGAAATTATAGAAAGGAAGCCCACTATAGAAAAAATAACATAAAAAAAGAATCAAAGTGACCCACATGAAAAGACCCAGCAACATTAAACCAACTCAATAGTACATGAGCAAGTTTTACTACTTGGCTGAATAATCAACAGAATTTTCCAAATAGGTTTACAGTTTTGACAAAAATATCAAAATCAAAACAAAGTATTTGAAGATTTGATAAAAATGTTTCTAAACTCCTGAAATGGCACAGCATTTTTCAGGTGAATAACAAAAGCAACCAATATAATGACACTTTCTAAAGTTTCCAAACTTTGTTAACAATAATAATCATGTGCATCTCTACACAAGAAAACAGCAAGGCAAAACCGATATTGATCATTGAATTCTATTAGCATTAACTGGGACTATTGTGAATATAAAAAAGTGTTAATACTTTGACAATATAGAAGTGATGCTGTAAGATTGTAGAAGGTAACGTACTGTATGTGGGGTGTTACCTCCACAATATTCTCTATTTTATAACATAAGATTTATGTATATAGCTAAACTCAAATCATACATAATTTAGAGAATTCAAATGTCTAGTTATTTTTTCTTTTTACACTTCAGAGACATATTGTTTATATATAACTTGTTGAGAAAATAATTACCTAAATTTCAGCAATTTTATCTTTTAGTCTCGAGTATTTTTTTCATTTTTATAAGCAAGCATATATTTTTCATTGTATATTATATAATACTTAGCTGTATGCACAGAAAAAGGTCTATAATGGTGTTCTCAAAAATGGTGACGGGGTGTGGTGGCACATGTCCATAATCTCAGTGGCCTGGGAGACTGAGACAGGAAGATTTTGAGTTCAAAGCCAGCCTTATCAATAGCAATGCACTAAGCAACTCAGTGAGACCCTGTCTCTAAATAAAATACAAAATAGGCTGGGGATTTGGCTCAGTGCTTGAGTGCCCCTGAGTTCAGTCCCCATTATAAAAAAAAAAAAAAAAAAAAAAAAAAAAAAAAAAAAGAAAAGAAAAGAAAGAAAAAAGAAAAAAAATTGATTATTTTTGACTAAAAAGGTTTTACATGTTATTTTATTCCATTTTCTTTTTTTTCCTATTGTATTTTCCTAGATGGCACACATTTCTTTAAAAATAAAACTAAATCTCTTTAAAAAGACCATGTATTACATTGGTATATGAAAATGCTTCCGATATATGATCAAATTTTAAATTTTAAACCTAGCAGGCCAATGTTTTTTAGTATCTTCTATTTCAGCACTATTAATAAGTAACAAACAAAAGAGTGCTTGCTTATATTCAAAGTTCACATTCAGTATGAGCCCTTATTCAAATGAGTAGTATCATAAATATTACCTCTAAAGGATTTTTGTTGTTGCTGTTTGTTGTCATTGTTGTTTCAGGATTTGTAAACGTTACACCCACATCCCTCTCTTATTAAAAGAGAAATATAAGAACAAATATCAGAAACATCATTTCAAGGACTTGAATATTAAAATTGTGCAAGAAACAACTAATCCTTTTAAAATTTCAAAACATTACTTTGTGAATGCTGTAAAAGCTACAAAACAGGTTGGGGCAGAACAAACTGTGGTATCCTAATCAAATCATTTGCATGTCTATTTACTTTGTCTATCCAGTGTTAACAAAGTTTTTAAAATAGGAATATTTATTGGTTCACAATTAGTATGAAAGCATCTGTTGGAATTCTACAAAATTAAGTCACACACAAATTATAACACCTTTTTCATGTTTCAAAGGACAATTTAAACCCAGAAATATGTAGAGATGTTTTGAGATTAAAGTTTTTGAAACATGAACTGATGAACAGTTAATGAATAATAGTTGTGCACCTGAGATTTTGGATACATAACATATGAAATTTTAAAATCATGCACTATGTGAGATGCTGACAGAGAAAGGAAGGAGGAAAGGAAGAGATAGAAAGAAGGAAAGAAAAACAGAGGAGAGTGTGAGAAAGATTAACACAGTTGGAAAGGGAAATGAGTTTAGTGTGAAAAGAGCAATAACACAGTGGCTGCCTGGGGGGGAAGCTCATCTCCTGTAATAAACATCAAGGTAAGAGGCAAAGATGAATTGAACCATTTTCTTGCTGCAGCAAAGAAATTGAACAAGAAAGTTATTAATCACAACTGGTCACCTTTCCTGCTGTTAAATGGAATTGTTCTAAAGACTTCCTGGTTAAAAAGCTATTGTAGTTAGATTTATATAATGTGTAAGTTGAAATGGTGGCAGACACATTCTGTAAAGGTGTTTGGAGTTAAGCTGTGAAGAAGGGCATTTTGCTAATTTTATGAGTACTTTAAGTTTTTCATCTCTCAGACTGAGCGAAATAGATACCTATCCTTCATATTCCATTTAGCCAATGAAGAAGCAAGTTGGAAAGAAATTAGCTACAAAGGATGAAGACGGTTGCTGATGGTAGCTATTTGATTTGAAGCTGGCAGTATGTAGATTACAGGAGGAAATAATTCTACCCAGGAGTAATAAATGTCAGGCCCCTTGCAGATAATAGCACAATAAAAGAAAAATAGCATCAAATGAGAAAACTTTTTTTCTTTATATATTTGTATGTCTTCACTTGTGTTACTAGTCAAAGGAAGACAAGCAGTAATTAAGTTAATAAAAAAAAAAGTGCCCAAAGCTCTGTTATATTGATCTTGTATTCCAATCATTTCTATTTTTATATGAAATACAAGGAGCGCTAAGATTTAGAGGTTTCCATTTTATAGTATCAGAATTCTCTGAAATTTTTTACAAGCATTCCTTTTCAGTCTTTTATTGTAAGTGTTTTTATATGCCAAATTATGAATTAAATTTAAGGCATATTCAGGTACTAACGTTTCACATTTTATTAGTTTGCTCTTTTTTTCACTTTACAATACAGGTAATCATGTTCTTTAATGAGATTGGACTTGAACAGGGTATCCTGAGTGTTAAGAAAAAGGCTGAACCTCAGAGAACAAATTTTCTGCACATAAGTTTAAAGCTTCTGTTCAAACATGAAGTCTCCTCAACGGTTGTTCATCATAGTGTCTACTGTGCACAGTAATTTTTACCCACTTTAAGAACAAAAACACATTTTAAAATGGTCTCCAGTGTTTGGAAATTTTTATATTAATTTGAACTTAAATTTGAAACTTCTTTTTTTCCTTTTTTGAACCTGAAGAATTTTGGACAGACACTAAGCTACTTACCCCGAAACAAAAGAATTATGGTAATATAAGTGAATGTTTATTACTCAGTTACTTGAACAAATGCAAAAATTAAACAATAAAGAAAACAACTGAAATATAGCACAATCAATACGTATAAATGAATTTATAAGAATCCAAAATTTCTAAAATTCTGATAGTTCTTTGGATTTTATCAAAATTTTTCCCTCTTGTTCCCCATATTCTCTTCTACATTTTATACTTTTGGGGAAAGCCATTAAGCAAAAGAGATGTAAGCATTTGGACTGGGTAGATGCATCCTTTGTGTGTGTGTATGTGTGTGTGTGTGTGTGTGTGTGTGCATACGTGTGAGTGCACACATGTGCGCATGTGTGGTTATTAATGCGTTTTAATTGTAAATAACAGTTGGGTTCATTTCAGCTTGTTCATATATGCACGGAATATAGTTTGCACACTTCAGATCCCCAGTGCTTCCACTTTCCCTCCCCTCCTCTCTCCCTACCTGTCATTTATTTATTTATTTATTTATTGTTTTTAAATTTTTTATTGATGTATTATATCTGTATCAGGATTCATTTAATACAATCTTACAACCATGGAATATAATATGCTTCAATTTAAACTCCAGTACTTCCACTTTCTCTCCCTTCCATTCTTCCTCTGTTTCCATTCCTCTATTCTACTGGTGTCTCTTCTACTTATTCATAGATTTTTTTTAATTAGTTCATTATAGATACACTTCAATGTGAAATTCACTATAGTATGCTCATGTATATGTAACATGGTTCATTTTTTTTTGAACTGTTGCTCCCTTTTCCTGGCCCTCCTCCAGCCCCTCAATCACTTTCCTCTACTTCACTGATCATTCTTCTATAATCGGAAAGTGCAAATTTCTGTTGGTCTCTTTTTGTGACTTTAGCTGCAGTAAGCATCTAGTTCATAACAGGGAATGAAAACAGAAACATTATAATTTCATCATTCATTCTCCACTTGTTGCTAGAATAATTCTACAAATCAAGTTTTGCCTTGGCAGGGTGAGTTCTAGGTTCTCTTTATTCAATAGCTTTCAAAATTGCAGTGTTTAATGTGCTTTGATCCATCACTAAGAGCCCCTTTGGTCAGTCCCACCTGTTCCATCTTTGGCCAGCTAATCTCTGTCCTGGAACCCTGTACCCCATGCTAACCTGTGGGGTTGTCTGTTTTGTTTTGTTTTGTTTTTGTTTGTTTCATTTTAATGTGTTTTAATAATACTAATAGGATTAATTATGGATATTCATAGATGCATATAGCATATTTTGATTTATTTTCACTCCCTTAACCCATCCTCTCCTGATCCTCTTTCTGTTCTCTAATATTCTCTCTTCTAATTTCATGTCTTAACTTCTACTTTTCTCTAAATTCTACATATGGTAGTAATCATGTGATGCTTATCTTTCTAAGTCTGGATTATTTCTCTTAACATGATGATCTCCAGTTCCACCATTTTCAATTTATGGCTGGATAATACCCCATTGGGTATGTATTATAGACAAAAATTCGTTTGTTGATGGGCACATAAACTGATCTCATAACTTGGCTGTTGTGAATTGTGCTGTGTGCAGATATCCCTATAGTATTATGCCTTTAATTCCTTCCGATACATACTGAGAGTTGTATAGCTGGATCAGCTTTACTACTGAGTTTATCACTTTAAAGTTCTAAACTTGCTCCTACTTGAGAAATTCAGTGTAAAATTGAAAATTTAGCCATAGCCCAGAATATCTTCACTTTCACTTACAAAACCAAAAAGAATTCACTTGAAACCTGTTTTTAAATGCAATACAACTCTATTTAAATACATTTGAATAAAAATCTGGATTTTGATAAATTAATAACTTTAAAGTTTCACAGAAGTTTATATTTTTTAAATAAATAATGTCAATTATAACCTGGCACACACCTGAAATCCTAGCAACTTGGGAGGTTGAAGCAGGAGGATCACAAGTTCAAAGCCACCCTCAGCAAAAGTGAGGCACTAAGCAACTCACTGAAACATTGTCTCTAAATAGAAGACAAAACAGAACTGCGGATGTTGCTCAGTAGTCAGGTGCCCATGAGTTCAATCCCTGCACCCCCCCACATTATAACCTATACCGATGTTTCTAAAGATTGAAAGAAATATAAGATATAATAAATTTTCTAATTTTATTCACAGAATAAGGAAATTTGTATTTTAGAATGATGATGTTTGAACCGTAAACATAAAAAGTTAGGTGCACTTTATGAAGCGAATTACATAACCCAGTAATAAGAAACATTTGTCCATAGTATTTGCCTGTTTGATTATGGTGAAAATTTGTGACACTTAACATTTTGAAGGATTAGGGACAACTAAACTGAAGCCTCTTTCATTATATGCACGTATAAGAATATACATATGCAAATATACATACATACATATCAAAGAAATTGCAGGATGGCTAGTTAAATAGATACTTAAAATAATTATTTTTATCATAAAAATTACATATCCTTTACCAAAAAGAAATACTCAACACCAGATTTTATGTACAGCAAAATATTCTTCAAGACTAAAAGTGAAATAAATGAATTCTTTTCAGAGAAAAAAAACAAAATGATTTCTAATCAGCAGAATTACTAAAAGAAATATATCAAGTAATTGGACTAAGATATCAGAAATTTCAATCTTTAGTGGAAACAAGAAAGAAGGCTATCAGAGAAGATCACTTACTAAAAAATTTCGAAATATTACTATTAGCCTTTTTTCTTAGTTTATTACAAATCATTTCTACTTAATTTACAAATTCTGGAAAAGTTTTAGAGTTTAATAATGTA
The DNA here is from genome assembly GCA_020662805.1 of Glaucomys volans. Lineage (NCBI taxonomy): Eukaryota > Metazoa > Chordata > Mammalia > Rodentia > Sciuridae > Glaucomys > Glaucomys volans. The sequence goes on from JAJEJO010004927.1 coordinate 36,525, forward strand.
GATATTTTAAATATATTACACTCACGGCATAAAAGACAGAGGGACCTAAAATATTACAGAATTTTCTGTATTAACAAATTAATTATAATTAAGTTGTTAATACTATGCAAATCCTGATTAGAATTTAGCAAGATTTTTCTGGAGGGGAGTAAAAATTTACAGTCTGATTCTAAAACATATGGAAATGTACAGCAGCTAGAATTAAAATATTAACTTTCAAAGAGAACACTATTAGTGTATTACTTGATTAAAAGAATTACAAAATCACAATAATGAAACAGGACATTACTGAAATTAATGATAGAACTAAACATCAATGAAACAGTATAGCAAATCCAGAAATAGTCCTATGCATATATGGTCAATTCATTTTTAAAAAAGAATACCAAATAATTCCATTGAAAAAAGATATTTCAACAAATGGTATCAAAACCATTATATACCATGGAGAGTAAAAACTAACTCATGTGTTATGCTGTTAATAAAAATCAATTGAAATGAAATAGTGATTTAAATGTAAGAGTCAAAAATATGAATGTATCCCAGAAAAAGTAAGACAAAATATGTACATTCTTGGTTTAGGCAAATATATCTTAGAAGACATTTCAAATAAGTGTGAACTATACAAAAATTAGGTGCTTCTGCTTCATCAAATTTAAACTTAATCCTTGAAAGACACTGTGAGAACAATAAAAACCCAAGCAAGAGAATGCTAGAAACTAAGTGTAAAACATAGAGCTGGTAAAGGATTAATATTAAAAAATAAAGAAATTTTACAACCTAATAAAGAAAAGCAAAGTAATTAATTTAAGCCTAAATATTTGAACAAACAAGTATTGAAAATACTGTAAAGGAGTGCACATGATTGAGGCAGGAGGATAATGAGTTTGAAAATGAGTGTTAAAAATTATTTAATTTAATTATATACAATATCAGAGTTCCTATTGACAAGATTATAAAATCATGGAATAAAATCTGCTTCAGTTCAGTTCCCAGTACTTTCCCTTTCCCTCCTTTCCTCTCTCCCCCTCTTCCCTTTCCTCTGCTAGTGTTCTTTTCTGTACTTAATTAGAGTATTTTTAATTGATGCATAAGGATGTGCATAAAGGTGAAATTCACTGTGATATATTTAGGTATGCACAACGGAAAGTTTCATCAGATCACTCTCCTGTTCCTCCTTTTCCCTCCTCTCTCTTCCTCAATTCCCTTCCCCTAATTATGCTCTACTCTTTTCATGGAATATACAACCTACAGTTTTTTCCTCTCATATTTTTGTATGGTTTCTTTTTATCAGAGGAAACATTTGACCCTGAATTTTCTGGGTCGGCCTTATTTCATTTAGCATGATAAACTGTTGTGTAAATATCTTAAAATACTTCTTAGTATTTTAGTACAAATTAATGATATCACGACCAATATAAGGGAATTGCCACAACTCTAGGCTTATGAAAGTAACCTGACACAACATACTACTACATGATTATGTTATATGATTTTATTTAAAAAAAAATCAAACCAATGCTCCAGGAAATAAACCATTGATTATATGACAATGTGTTAGTGGAAACACATCAACAACCTAGGGGCCAACAGGGAACATTTTTAGGGAGAAGGATAGTACTATGTACTGATTTGGGTGGAAATTATAAAAGAATATATATTTGTCAAAATAATTTGAACTCTAAATTTCAACTCATTGAAATTCATTTTATATAAATCATATTTCAATCAAATATTGTTTTTTAAAAGCTATACATTTCAAATAATTTTGTAAATAATCCTCATCATTATTGATTTTTACAGTATTTCTAATTATTTTAGGATGTCATATAGAGCAATAATTCTCAATTTTGGTTGTCTATCAGCAAATTGGAGTTTTAAAGAGGTGAACCAAATTCTTCCCTAGACCCAATGGATGTGTATCTCTAAGAGTGAAACTCAGAGATCAGTATATTTAAAATCTTTCCCAATGCTTCTTGCTAATTGTTAAAAAAACAAAAGAATCTGCTCTTCAGAAGACACAATACAGCACATAAGAAAATGTAAAGAATGAGGGAAATATTTACAAATGACATGCCCAGTAAAGATATTTTGGGTGTGTGCAGTGTGTGTGTATATATATACACATACACACACACACACACACACATATATATATGTGTGTGTGTATATATATATATATATATATATATATATATATATATATATTCAATTATAGGAAAACAGCACAGATTTTTTAAAGTGCAAATATTTTAATGGATATTTTAGTAATGGAAATATTTAAATGGAAAATGATAATAGAATATGATTCTCATTATCAACAGTTATTTGGAAGATGAAAACTAAATTCAAAATGAGAACACATCACAGGTGAAACACCTATTAGAAGAGCTGAAACCAGACAGTCTGACCATGCATTTTACTGAGCATATGGAGGAAGGTGAACTCTCTTGAGAATATAAAATACTATTACTAATTTGGAAATCAATATGTGAAAGCATACCACTCATGATCTAACCATTGCACTCCTGAGCTTGCACCAAGGGAACAGGAAGTATGAAATCACATAAAGGTTTCTATAAAAATGTACATCAAATAGACAGGTAGATCAATGGTACAGAATAGAGGACACAGAGACAAACCCACATAAATACAGGTATCTCATACTTGACAAAGGAGCCAAAAACATGCAATGGAGAAAAGACAGTCTCTTCAACAAATGGTGCTGGGAAAACTGGAAATCCATATGCAGCAAAATGAAACTAAACCCATATCTCTCACCCTGTACAAAACTCAACTCAAAGTGGATCAAGGACTAGAAATTAGACCAGAGACTCTGCACCTAATAGAAGAGAAAATAGGTCCAAATCTTCATCATGTTGGCCTAGGACCAGATTTCCTTAACATGACTCCCAAAGCACAAGAAATAAAAGCACGAATCAATGATTGGGATAGAGTCAAACTAAAAAGCTTTTTCTCAGCAAAGGAAACAATCAGCAATGTGAAGAGAGAGCCTTCAGAGTGGGAGAAAATCTATGCCACACACACTTCAGATAGAGCACTAATCTCCAGAATCTACCAAGTACTCAAAAATCTTTACACCAAGAACACTAATAACCCAATCAATAAATGGGCCAAGGAAATGAACAGACACTTTACAGAGGAAGATCTACAAGCAATCAACAGATTTATGAAAAAATGTTCAACATCCCTTGTTATAAGAGAAATGCAAATCAAAACCACCTTAAGATTTCATCTTACCCCAATTAGAATGTCTTTTATCAAGAACACAGGCAACAACAGGTGTTGGCGAGGATGTGGGGAAAAGGGTACACTCATACATTGCTGGTGGGAGTGCAAGTTGGTGCAGCCACTCTGGAAAGCAGTGTGGAGATTCCTTAGAAAACTTGGAATGGATCCACCATTTGACCCCGCTATCCCACTCCTTGGCCTATACCCAAAGGACTTAAAATCAGATTGCTACAGTGATGCAGCCACATCAATGTTCATAGCTGCTCAATTCACAATAGCTAGATTATGGGATCAACCTAGATGCCCTTCCGTAGATGAATGGATAAAGAAACTGTGGTATATATACACAATGGAA
>JAJEJO010004927.1:45131-108850 GCA_020662805.1 Glaucomys volans
AAAAAAAATGTGCATCAGAGTTTTTTCTGTAATAACAAGTCATTCACCTATAGGAGAATGTAAAAACCAAACAGAGGCTTATTAATCTAATGCTGTACTACTCAGAAATATAAAGAATGCAATATTAGTATATAGTATTCCATAGATATATCTCAAAATATTTATTTGGGTAAAAAGGAAAACCAAAAAGATCACACATGAGACTATTTTATATGACTTAAAAATGTTTAAAATGTATCTAAATTACAGTGACACAACATAGATCAATGTAGCCTGCAAGGGAAGTTCAGGGAAAAGTACAAAGAAGGCATTGCATAGGTACCAAAAAACAAGTACAGCATGATCTTTAGGTGGAATCTAAAATAACTAATCTGATAGCAGTTGAGAGAATTGTGGTCATCAGAGGCAGAGAGAGTGTGGTGGAAGTTGGGTGGGAGAGGCCGATCAATGCTAAATTAAAATTAGATAGAATTAGGAGTTCTGGTATGCAATCACACAATAGGGCTACAGAAAACAATAATGTTGTGTCTATTACAAAAAGATAGAAGAAAAGATTTTAAATATTTTCACCATAACAAATGATAAATGATGGAGGAGATAGATATGTTTTCAATGATTTAAACTTAAAAAATGCATGCTGTATTGAAAGATTACATGGTGGACCATAAAATATGTATGCTTTTTATTTCATGTGTGAGATAAAAATCAATTAATAAAAAGGAGGCATTAAAAAGTGACACAAAGAAATGAGGGTAATTGATATGTGCAGGGTCTTGATTGTGATGATAATTTCCGGGTGCACATACATTAAAGCTCATCAAATGTATCAAATTTTGCACATTAAATATGTGCAGTTTCTCAAATACCAATAATGTTTCAATAAACATAAAATAAAAATTTAAAATGCAACAGAAGAATCCTGTGTTCTGATTATTTGACTGATGCTTCAACCAAAAATTCCAAAATTGTCAAATCTGCTATATTTCATTTTTAAAAAACTATGACATTTTATAATATTTTCCTTCCCCCACATTTTCCCCAGAATGTCACTGCATTTAATTATTTTAATTGCTATGAATTCATCTGAAATTGTTTTAGAAGAGAAATCATTTTTGAAAGCAACTAGTGATTCATGAGCAGGGACTGAATTTTGGTAGCTGATGTGACTTTTAAAATTCTAGCTAAATAATGATGTGAAATTATTATAGTTGGCACTTTTAATTTCAACCATGTAATCAATATCTGAACTATATGATTTTGTTAACTGCTATGGCAAAGCATTTTACTGCCCTGATCTATAAAGTGAATATTGTTATTTGTAATAATAAACTGGACCTTATCTGGTAACTGTCTTTAAGTACCTGTATTTTTTTATGAAGCTTTATAGGACAAAAGGACTATTTCATTTTGATATCACTATTTGCCCCTTAACTCTTACTTTTTTAATCTTCAGTAAGCTTTTTAGAATCACCCAAGTTTGCCATCCTTGAGATATAATTTTCCATTGACAACTAAATATGTAAGTCAGTATAAATTTACTGTAAAAGACATCCAGACAGGCAGAAAAAACTGAGGTTCATAAAGACACCACAGGCTACAAAGATATGGTTTTTAAGAAACCAAGATTTCTACTACATCTTACAACCTGTAATATAATATGTTTGGTCTGTAGTGATTGCAAATACAAAAGAAAAGCCTATTGTCCTTGAATGTATGACTCATGTGATTTGTCAACATGTTAATTATTTTACAGTAACAAAAATTGGCAGTAAGCCTTCCTTCTAAATTTTTATCAAAATAAAAGACAAATCAAGATCAATTTTTATGAAATTTAAGAAGTGATGTGCCTCGTTGGCTACACTTTCATTCATTGTCTGCCGTACCCTGGGTTTTGTGACTGTCATAAAATCAGTGAAAAGGTTGTCATAAGTTGGAGGAGGTACACGTACATTTCCACTTTACCAGCAAATAACCTGCCATGCAATCCAGTGACAGAGCAATCGCTGCAGAAATTGATGGACACTTCATATTTGCATTTCTCTGAGTTGAAGTTTTGACAACATAAATATGATTAACTTCTCCATGTTCTTCACTACATTCTTAAAACACATAACCCTTGGTTTCTGTACCCCATCCAATTTGTATTTAAAGGTTAAACATTTAGAGAAGTAGAAATACTGTGTGTAAATGGTTTCAGCTAAAGCTAATTGTCTGCTGGGACAGAGTTGTTTGTGAATCTGCAACAGCAGCAAATGATAAATCTCCTTTCATCCACTGAGATTGCTGTGCAGCTGGTGGAACTCAGAATCCTGTACCCTCTGGAAATTTTGCTATTATTTGGAGATGTCCCCCAGTCAATCCCAAACCTTTCATGTTTATCAATGTTCAAATGCATTTCTTTTCAATAGAGATATCTCAACAAATAAAAGGCAAATTGTATTGTAGACTTCACATATTACAGTATTACAGCTGCACATAGCAGCAAATGGCTCATGAAAATGTGACAATAGAACAGGAAAAATAATCTATAAATTAAAGTAAAAACAGTAACTGAATATTTGGTTTAACTATTGAAAAATTATAATGTATACATTTATGAAGCACATAGATATGGTATAATTATGTATTAATTCAATGTGGAATGATTGATTCAAGCCAATTATCATATCCAGCACCCTAAATACTTTTCATTTATTCCTGCTAACTGAAACATTGTACCTTTTGACCCACATTTCCATTCTCTTCACTCCACTACCTACACTCTATTCTCTGTTTCTGATTTTGAAGGTTTTTCTTTCCACATGTAAGTAATAATAAATGTACTCATAGATTTTCTGTTATTATAATGAAATATCTGAGGCTAGGTACTGTACAAAGGACAAGGCTTTATTTAAGTTAACAGTTTTAGAGGCTGAAACTCCAAGATTGGGCAACTTGATCAGGTTAACCTCTGTGGAGGAACGCCTTGGCCACATGACAATATGGTGATAATTTCATGGGGAGAGCACATATGAGGTGGAGAGATCACATGGTAAGACCTGAGACCAGAGATTGGGGAAGGTTGATCTTGCTCTTCTATAACAACACTGTCATGAGAACTTACACCATAAGATCAGGATTAATGATTTCCTATGGCAGTGACTCCAGTGACCTGCCATGTGGCCTCTTATAGCTCCACCAGTTCCCAGTATCTCCACATTGTGAACCATACTTCTAGCATATGAATCCATAGGGAGAAATCACATCCCAGAATCTAAGCTATGTGATATGCGTCTTCCTGTACCTGACTTATTTCAATTAGTCTAACTTCCAGGTTCCATTTTGTCACAGATAACAGAATTTCCCTTTATGAAAAGGCTGAATAGTATCCTATTGTGGACCTCTACTACATTTTCATTATCCATTTCTTTTTCAATGGACACGCAGGTTGATTCCATCAATTGTCTAAAGCAAATAATGCTGCAATAAATATGGGAATGCATGTATCTCCTCAACACTGATTTCAAGGTTTTTGGATATTTACCCAGAAATGGAATTGCTGGATAATGTAGAAATTCTAATTTTAGATTTTTGAGGAATCTCCATATAATTTTCTATAACCACTCCATTAATTTACAATCTACCAACAGTGGGCAATTGTTTCAATTTCTGTATACCCTTACCAATGCATACCCATCAACACTTTTTTTTTTTTTCCTGAGATAAAATAAACTGTGTTGACCAAGCAAACCTCAAGTTCCAGGGCTCAAGCATCTTCCTTTCTCAGTCTCCCAAGCAGCTGGAACTATAGGCAACATCACTGTACCATATTTTCTTTCATCCAATGACTCTGATAATAGCCTATTGAAGGTATGAAGTGAAATCTCATTGTAATTACAGCTTGTATTTTTCATAGGATATTAAACTTTTTTCATATATTCTTCACCATGTATATTTCTTTGAAACTGTTTTTAGTTTTCATAATTCTAAGTAACATATAAGTTCAAAATTGATTGATTTATTAAATTAGAAACAGAGGGGGCTCAAACTGATGGTAATGGCATAATTATTTTTTTTCATTTTGAGTCCTTTGCCCATTTTGAAATCAGCTTGTTTTCTTTCTGTATGGTTGTTTGAGTTCCTAATATGTTTTGAATATTAACCCTTTTTGGATGTATGACTTACCAATACTTTCTCTGATTTCTGATTTTGTGTTTTGATTTTGTTTCCTGTAAATTTACCATTTATTTGTTCCAATAAGCTTTTGATAGAGTATTTTTGTTTTTCTGTATATTTGATCACATCAACTATGTCGATTTCGCTTTGTCTTTTTGTTATGGTTTAGATGTGAGGTGTTGACCACAGCTCATGTGTTAGAAATTGCAAGAAAGTTTAGAGGTGAATGATGGAGTTACAAGAGTCTTAACCTAATCAGTGCATTAATCCCATGATAGGGATTAACCGGGTACCAACTGTGGCAGGTAAGGTGTGGCTGCAGGAGTTGGGTTCCTGGGGGCATGCCCTTGGGGATCATATGTTTTGTCTGTGGTGAGGGGAGCTGTCTCTCTGTGCTTCTTGGTGCCTTGACCCCAGCTGCTTTCTTCCACCACATTCTTACACTCTGATGCTCGGCCACACTTGGGTCCTAATCAATGGAGTTGGCCATCTATGGACTGAGAACTCTGAAACTGTTAGTCCCCAAATTAATTTTTCCTCCTCTAATTGCTCTAGTCAGGTCTTTTGGTCAGTTGAAAAAAGCTGACTAGAACACCTTTCCTATTTAGGTACTTTTAGTTTCTATGCAGCCTAATTTTTCTGGCAAAGGCATCTAGTAGGATATGAAATCATATTTTCAAAATTATGAAAATGTATATCTCATTTATTGATGTTTAGTTTCTATAAGCTTTAGAAGTATTTTGTCTCAAGGGTGTAATAGTGTAGAGGATAAACATTGGAAGAGAAAAACAGTAATAGTGTGAGCAGATAGATATAATGGCAGGGCTGCTAAGAGGCTTACCTTGAGTAATGTGATGCTAAAGATACTCTTGGGACAATGAAGGAAGAAAAAAAGCATTACACACATAATTTAGAGTTATTAAATTATAAAGAGAGGAACAAACACAATAACAAAACTATACATACTTTCAAGTTGGGGCGTGGATGGTTGTAATGTTACAATTGTTTTTCCCCTTTTCCTCCACTCCTTCATCTCCCTGTTCCCTTCCCTCTACTCTACTGATGTTTGTGCAGTTTAACTATAGGTTTTTTTAAATCACTGGTTTGTGGATGTACATAACGGTGAGATCACAGTGGTATATACATCATATATATATGTATATGATGAAAACGTAGAAATAATTGGAATGATACCTGACATGTATGATCCCATTCCAACAAATACAATAAAATTTCTTTTTAACAAAATTATAGATACCTGACAGTCCACATATTGTTATTCTACAATATTTTAATTCTACATATTTTTATAATATGTAGAATTAAAATATGTAATATCTACATAATTCTACACACAATTATATAGAGTATATAATATTTGCTAATGATAGTAAATTGCTGTGATACTGGTTTTATATCTACTGTGGTATACTTTCAATCAATATTTTTAGTGTGCTTCTATTCATTAGAAAATGAATTACACTAAAACAATATACCGTTATGATGCTATGTGGCAGCAGCCTCATACATCGCAGTCTTATCTCAATTCTTTTTTTCTTGAAATTTTTATTTGCCTTAATTAGTTATACATGACAGTAGAATGCTCTTTGATGCATCAAATATAATGGAGTACAATTTCTCATTCTTCTGGTAGTATATGATGTATTACCTCGATTCCCCAGGGCATCAAGAGGCCTCATTGAATGGCCTTTCCTATACCATCTAGGTTTGTGTGAGCGTATGCTATGATGTTTTCACAATGATAACCACTAATGATGCATTTCTCAGAATGTACCCCCATCATATATGACTATATTTTGCAATTCCCAACTTAGATATTAGCATTTTTTCTCCCCATCCTTCCCCTTCTTCCCCTTTTTCTCCTTCTTCTTCTTCTTTATACCATGGATTTAACCAGAGGCTCTTTTCCACTGAGCCTCACACAGCCATTTTTGTTAATTTTTATTTTGAGGTAGGGTCTTGCTAAGTTGCTTAAGGCCTCTCTAAATTGTTGAGGTTGGCTTTGAATTTGCAATCCTCCTGCCTCAGCATCCCAAACTGCTGAAATTACAGGTGTGTGCCACTGTGCCTGGTATAATATTTTAATTTAAAAGTGCCACTCAGAAAAATAATTGAAGTTTATTATACAAACACTAAAATGACAAATCATAGGAACAATGATAAAATTCATCCATCATTTAGTGAAAATATTTCTAACACCTACTTATTTAATTCAGAGTGATATTTCATTTATTTACACAAAAAATAATGCTTAAACCTTAAGAAATATGCCTAGGGAAAAAACCATTTTACAAATCATTCAGAAATAAAAAAATTGACTAGAACCCTCATGGTCATGTTTAAGGATCATGTTCAGTTCCCCATTATCTTTAAAACTATTATGCACATATTAATAAATATCATAAAATTTATTCTTTTTTCTTGCATTGGTAATACTGTGTATCAAAACATACACACACCCATCTATGTCTCAAAGTTAGCCATTGGCTGAACACTTGGTTTCTGTTCTTATTATGTATTTCCATTTTTTTGTTATATTTTTTAAATAAGGTCTAAATTCTAAGAGTATTACAAATTCAAAAATAATTTAAGAAATAATACAGAGACCTTGTTATTTAAAAACTGTTCTTGGTTATCCTTAACACTAATTTATTACTGTTACAGTATAATATCACAACCAGATAATGCAATCCACCAATTTTAGTGAATGATCCTGTCTTTTATCTGTATTCATTCATGTGCATATGTGTGTTTAGTTCTATCCAGTTATTCACCTGTGTAGACCTGTGCATCAATCACCACAGTCAAGATTCAAGGAAGTTCCAAAAGATTCCTTTTTATGTTCTTTTAAAATCGTATTGCTTTCCCTTCCATTACACTTGTTCCCATATTGCTAACCCCTTAGCTAGCAACAACTAACTTGCTCTTCATTTCTAAATTGCATATTTTAAACAATGTTATGTAATAGAATTATACAACCTTTTGTGATTTTTTTCCCACTCAGTACAAATTCCTAGATTCACCTAATATGTTGTATAAACCAATAATCATTTCCTTTTAATGCTGAATGGCATTCTGTGGTAGAAATGGTCTACCAGGGTCTGTGTTGATATCCAATTTTTATCTAGCATGTTCAATTTTCCTTCCATTTGTTTAAAGTTTATCTTTTCTCCTTTAAATTGTTTTCGTACCTTTATCTGTGGGTTGAGCATAATTGTGTGAGTGTATTTCTCAGTTCTTTATTCTTGTCCAATGATAAATGCATCTGTTTCTGTTAAAACCACACTACATTAATTACTGTAGCTATGAAGTAAGCCTAACAACTTGGTGAGAGGTTCAGGTCGTGGTACAGACAACACTGCTACTACGGTACTTGTGACTCCAGTTGGAGGATCAAGGATGGAAAAAGATAGCTTAGAGTCTGTGGAAAAGGAAGACGGTAGTTCATGGTTTTCTAAAGCAAGGCAATGGCAACTACATTGATTAATTTGATATTGAGAAGCCACTTCTGGCAAGCAACCAGACTGTGATGGAGAAGTAACCACCTTTATGAAAGTCTTAGTCCCTAAGGTAGGGATAAATATGAATTCTGACTGCTGCAGCCTCCAATGCTGCTGCTGCAGTTGACTCCCCTACCACCAAAGCTGCTACCGCCCCCCAGGAAGTCACCTCTCTGGATGCCACTGAAGCTGCAGCCACAGCCGTTATGCTGCCGCTGACCACCCACTTGCTACCAATGCCACCGATGACTGCAGCTGCTGCTGACATCTTGCCTTCTGCCACATACTGCACTACTATTGCATCAACCACTACCCAGAGGTCTGCTGCCAGGGAGACTCCAGGTTTGGTTGCACATGTTCATATTCATCTTGACATGCCAGCCAGATTCTGAGTTTGCTGCTGTTGCCATCTTGGAGCACAGCTTCCCTAGTCTGGGGTCACTGGCCAGAACCTGGAGGTTCAGTTTTGGGGTGCCTGTAGGTTTTACTGGTCATGGGGTCTTCCTTCTGGGAGTGCTGTTTACCACTATCTAGTTACTATTTCTCAGTATTGCCCATCCCTGTGGTCTCGCTTCAAATTACAGTGGCATTCAAATCTTGGGACTGCAATGTGGTGGAACCCAGGACATCTGAAGCTGAGACTGATGTAATACTGACTGGGTCTGCCAGGGCCAGTCTAGGCCAGGCGATCTTGTGATTGCCTGGAAGTCAGAGACAGGACTGAGAAAATTTTGAACACCTACAGAAACAGTTATGAAATTTCCAACTGTGGTTTATTTTTTTATTTCTTCCTTTTGTAGCATCTCTCTCTACCATATATGGAACAAGGCATTTTCTATGCATCAGTTTGTTGAGGATGGTGATATATGCAAGGTGTTTTACAGTTCTGCTGTATATTCTCATATTTTTAGTTTTTTCTCTTTATATATATTCTTCCTCTGTTTTCCTGATTTCCTTTCTACCTTCCCTCCACCTAAGAACCCATGTCTATTGGTTCCTCTTCCACACTTCCTTTGGATTTTTACTTCAACCTATGTTCTTTCTCCCTCATCAACATCGCATCCTACACTATCTGTTCTCTCTTTATCCACTATTTGAAATTGTAAATGCTTTTAGAAAATTTTCTCTTTATATTGTAGACAGTAATTGGATTCATCCTTTCTGTTTATAGTGAGAAAGAAGTAGACACCTTGGTGGGAGCTATTAGACTTAATTAAGGCTATATATTAATTACACTGGGTGCTGTTGCTATTGGTTTCCCTCTTAAAGGTAGGATACTGAAAATCTTCAGGGACAATACAGGGTAGAATTTGTACTGCCCCAGATTCTTATAAATAGACAGGAAAACACATAAGTGACATGAAAAAACAAGGGGAAAGTACCCCAAACAAACCAAGATGCCCCAATAAGAGAATTTGCTGAGAAGACACTAGAAGAAATGTCTGAAAAGGAGTTTAGCATATACATGGTGAAACTGATCTGTGAAGTAAAGAATGGTAAAAAGAGTGAAATCAAAGAGAAAATACAGAAAGTGAAAGATCACTTAAATAAAGAGTTAGAGATTGTGAAAAGAAACCAAGCAGAAATCTTCAAAATGTAGGAGTCAATAAACCAAATTGTAAATTCAATGGAAAGCATAACCAACAGACTAGACCATTTGGAAGACAGCACCTCAGACAATGAAGACAAAATATTTAATATTGAAGATAAAATTGACCATGGAGAGATAATGGTAAGAATTCATGAACAGAACTTCCAAGAATTATGGGATTATATGAATAGGCCAAATTTAAGAATTATCAGTATAGATGGAGGAGCAGAGATACAAACAAAAGGACGCACAATCTTTTCAATGACATAATATCAGAAGATTTCACAAACCTAAAGAATGAATGGAAAATCAAATATAGGAGGCTTACAGGACCCCAAATGTACAAAATTACAGCACACCTACACCAAGACATATTACAATGAGAATGACTAAAATACAGAAAAAGGATAAAATCTTAAAGACTGTGAGAGAAGAAAAGCAAATTACATATAGGGGAAAATCAATTTGGATCTCAACTGATTCCTCAACTCAAACCCTCAAAGCTAGGAGGCCATAGAACAACACATTTCAAGTTCTGTAAAAAAAAAAAAAAAATGTATGCCAACCAAGAATTTTATATCCAGCAAAATTGTTTCAGATTTGAAGATGAAATAAAAACTTTCCATGATAAAAGAAAGTTAAAAGAATTCAAAATTAGAAAGACTGCAGTATAGAATATTCTCAATGAAATATTCTATGAGGATGAAGTGAAAAAAAAAATGTAAACCAGCAAAGGGAGGAGCTAAACTAAAGGAATAGTCAAAGGAGAAACTACATCAAATTAAAACCCAGTAATAAATCAAAATGACAAAGAATACAATTCATATGTCAATAATAACCCTGAGTGTTAATGGCCTAAACTCATCAATCAAAAGACATAGACTGGCAGAATGGATTAAAAAATAAGACACAACACTAGTCTGTCTCCAAGAGACTCACTTCACAGGCAAAGACATCCACAGAGTGAAGGTGAAAGGATGGGAAAAAACATATCATTCTTATGGACTGCATAAACAATCAGGGGTTTCCATCCTCATACCAGGTAAAGTGGACTTCAAGTCAAAGTTAATTAGAAGGGACAAAGGTCATTTCATTCTACTGTAAGGGAATTGTACAGCAGCAAGACATAATAATTATAAATATTTTTGCCCCCCCCAAATGGAGCATCTATGTTCAGCAAAAAGACCTTCTCAATTTCAAGAATCAAATAGAAAACACAATAATACTGAGGGTCTTTAAAACACCTCTCTCACTACAGGATAGATTTTCCAAACAAAAGCTAAATAAACTATAGAACTAAATAAAACAATCAATAATTAAGACTAAACAGACATGTATACAATATTTCAACCATCAAGAGCAAATATATTTTTTTCTTGACAACACATGAATCCTTCTCTAAAATAGACCATATCTTATGCCACAAAGCAACTATCAGAAAATACAAAAAAGTGAAATAATATCCTGCATTTTATCAGACCATAATGGACTAAAAGTAGAAATCAATGATAAAATAAAAAGTAGAAGATACTCTGACACATGGAGACTAAATAACACACTATTGAATGATGAAGGGATAGTAGAAGAAATCAAGGATGAAATAAAAAAATTACTTAGAGGTAAATGAGAATATTAACACAGCATAGTAAAATCTCTGGGACTCTATGAAGGCAGTACTAAGAGGAAAGTTCATTGCATTGAGCTCATTTACTAGAAGAATTAAAAGTTAACAAATAAATGACAATATTACATCTCAAAACCCAAGAAAAAGAAGTCAATACCAAAAACAGAGGACAGGAAATAATTAAAATCAGAGCTGAAATAAATGAAATTGAAAGAAAAGAAACAATTGAAAAAAACTGACAAAACAAAAAGTTGGTTCTTTGAAAAAATCAAAGAAATTGATAACTCCCTAGCCACACTAACAAAGATAAAAAGAGAGAAAACCCAAATAAAAATACATGATGAAAAATGAAATGTCACAATGGACACAACTAAAATACAGATGATAATTATAAATAATTTTGGGAAAGTGTATACTCAAATAAAATTGAAAGTCTCAAACATTGACAAATTTCTAGAGACATATAACCTACCTAAACTGAATCATGAGATAATACACAATTTAAACAAAGCAATTTCAAGTAATGAAATTGAAATTGACATCAAAAGCCTACCAATTAAGAAAATTCTAGGACCAGACAGATTTTCAGCCAAGTCTTACAAAACCTTCAAAGAAGAATTAGCACCAATACTCCTCTAATTATTCCATGGAATAGAAAAGGAGGGAACCCTTCCAAACTTATTCTATGAGGCTAATATCACCTTCATATCAAAAACAGACAAAAACATATCAAAGAAAGAAAACTTCAGAACAACATCCCTGATGAACATCGATGAAAAAATTTTCAATAAAACTCTGGCAAATCGCATAAAAAATCATTTTAAAAAGATAGTGCACCATAACATAGTGGGCTCATCCCAGGGATGTAAGGTTGGTTCAACATATTGGAAATCAATAAACATAATTCAACACATCAATAGACTTAAAGACAAGAATCATATGATCATCTGAGTAGATGCAGAAAAAGCATTTGACAAAATACAGCACTCCTTCATGTTCAGAACACTAGAAAAACTAGGGATAGTGGAAACATACCTCACCATCATAGAAACCATATATGCTTAACCCAAGGTTAACATAATTCTAAACGGAGAAAAATTGAAAGCCTTTCCTCTAAAAACTGGAACAAGACAAGGACGCCGTCTTTCACCACTTTCATTCAACATTGTCCTTGGAAAACTAACCACAGCAACTAGACAAAAGAAAGAAATTAAAGTATATTAATAGGTAAAGAAGAACTCAAACTATCACTATTTGCCAATGACAAATATAGACCTTAAACTGTACTACAGAGCTATAGTAATATAAACAGCATGGCATTGGCACCAAAACAGACATGTAGACCAATGGTACAGAATAGAAGACACAGAGACAAACCCACATAAATACAGGAATCTCATACTAAACAAAGGTGCCAAAGACATTCTCTGGAGAAAACATAGCCTATTCAACAAATGGTGCTGGGAAAAGGGAAAGCCACATGTAACAAAATGAATTTAAACTCTTCTCTCTCACCCTGCATGAAACTCAACTGACTGTGGACCAAAGTCTAAGGCACTAGAACAGAGACCCTGCAACTACTAGAAGAAAAAGTAGGCACAAATCTTCACCATGTCAGCCTAGGATCTGACTTCCTTAACAAGACCCCTAAAGCTCAAGAAGTTAAATCAAGAATCAGTAAATGGGATGGATGCAAACTAAAAAGTTTCTCAGCAAAAGAAACAATCAATAATATGAAGAGAGAGCCTACAGTTTGGGAAAAAATCTTTGCAACATGTACCTCAGATGAAGCATTAATCTCTAGGGTACACAAAGGACTCAAAAACTTAACACCAAAAAAACAAATAACCCAATCAACAAATGAGGCACTGAGCAGGCACTTCACAGAAGATATACAATCGATCAACAAATATTATGAAAAATACCTTCAACATCTCTAGGAATTAGAGAAATGCAAATCAAAACTACTCTACAATTCATCTCACTCTAGTCAGAATGGCAATTATCAAGAATACAAGTAACAATAAACGTTAGTAAGGATGTGGGGAAATAGGTACACTCATACATTGCTGGAGGGATTGCAAATTGGTGCAGCTAATCTGGAAAACAGCATGGAGATTCCTCTGAAAATATGAAATGGAACACCATTTGACCCACCTATCCCACTCCTTGGCTTATACCTAATGGACTTAAAGTCAGCATACTACAGTGACTTAGCCATATCAATATTCATAGCAGCTCAAGTGAAAATAGCTGAATTATGAAACCAACCTAGGTGCCCTTCAACAGATGAATGGATAAAGAATATGTACTGTGTTTTTGTGTGTGTGCATATGTATGTGTATATATATATAATATACATATATATACTATATATGATGGAATATTAGTTGTAATGAAGAATGAAATTATGGCATTTGCTTATAAATGGATGGAGTTGGAGAATATCATGCTAAGGAAAATAAGCTAAACCCCAAAAAAACAAAGGCCGAGTGTTTTCTCTGATACATGTATATTAATTCACAATTAGCTGGTGGGGCCAGGGAAGAATAGAATTACTTTATATTAGATAGAGGGAAGTTATGGGAGGGGAAGGGATAGGTCAGTAGGAAGGACAGTAGAGTAAAACTGACATTATTACCTAATGTACATGTTTGACTGCATGACCAATGTGATCCTACAATAT
This sequence comes from Glaucomys volans, assembly GCA_020662805.1. Lineage (NCBI taxonomy): Eukaryota > Metazoa > Chordata > Mammalia > Rodentia > Sciuridae > Glaucomys > Glaucomys volans. The sequence goes on from JAJEJO010004927.1 coordinate 58,709, forward strand.
GTGCAATCAGAAATATGAGAAATTACTCTCCACTTATGTTTAACCTATCAAAATGTCTAATGCATTCTACTATCATGTACAACTAATTATAACACATTTTTAAAAATTTAAAACAGAACAAATATTCTCAGAAATTGTGAAGAAAGAAAGAAAAAAGAACATATCTATTCCAAAACGTATTTAGCATTTTGCCCCTTCAATATTTCAAACTATCCAGGATGAGAGAAGCACTCTAAGTCATGTCCCTTTTATAGTTGCTTTACCATGAAAAATAGCTCTTTCTTCTTCTGGACTTTTGGTGAGAAAATGATGTATTTGAACTTGTGTGTGTCCTCTCTCTCATTTTCTCTCTCTCTCTCTCCTCTCTCTCTCTCTCCCTCTCTCTCTCTTAACCTTCCCATCCCCATCCTTTTATCTTTCCTTCTTCACATCCACAAATCCAGATATTTAAAAATAATCTCAGAGAAACAACATTGTTGAATCATAAGCGAAAAGAAACGCATCTTTACCTCTAACCACTTTATGACTGAAAAATCATCCCATTTACAGTGAAAGTTACACTTAATATTACTTTGTGAACAATAGAGTTCATTTTCTTTATGGAAAACATCTACTCAATTCCTTTCCAGTGGGCCTCATAGCAATAATAAATAATAAAAGACCATACGGCAAAATATTTCTCCCAATAGCTACTTTTTATTATGAAAAGATCTGAACTAGGAAATTACTATGTGGTTTAGATTGCTTAATTATTAAATCATACATCAACCTTCTTTTCACCTGTAAATAATGGCAGTTAGAACGGGAGGGGAGAAAAATGGGAGATCTCATGTGAATGAAGCTTTTGAAGAGACTTGATTCCAAAAAGATGTGAACTGCCACACCAGATTTTTGTTGAATTCAGAAAGAAACTGGAAAATCAATTTTGTGTTGAGAATACATGATTTAAATGGAAGCATGCTTGGGGAATATTTGGGAGGAACCTATGTGAATGTGGACATACAGGAGTGCATGTGTTAGAAACAGGAGGACCAGATGAGAAGTACTGGCAATAGCATAGGCTGGAAGGAGAGGGTATAAATAATGATGACAACAGTGGAATAGATTTGTGGAATTAAATTATATAATGCATGAATAAAAACTGATAAAGAAAAATTAGTCTTCTGCATTTTTCCAGATACATGCCATTTCCAATTCACCTTAGTCTGTTCTGCAAATTTGATTTTCAATTGGACACAATTTCTCTTGAGCTTGAACTCCCTTTAGCATTTCTTGCAGTGGAAGTTGACTTGCAAAGAAGTTATCTTAGTTTTCTTTGAAACTATCTTCAGTTTATCTTCATTATTGAAAGGCAGTTCGGATTGAAAGAGAATTCTAAATGGGTTTGTGTAAATGTAGAGGTCTACTCTCCTCTGGCCTCCAGCGTTCTGAGACACTAACTGTTAATCATGCTACTTTTCTGCATATGTAATATATTGTGTTTTTCTCCTGCTTCTTCCTAGATTTCCTTTATATTTTTGCCTTTAAAACCATTTAACTCTTATGTGCATCAACCTAGATTGTTGGCTTTTTTCTTTGTTTTTTCAATTTTTTATATTTGATTGTTTTTAGAATATTATGGGTCATTTTCTTGGAATATGTTGAAATATTTTTAACCTTTTTGTAGTATTCGAATTATGCATAGTGTTTTTATTCTTATCATCTGCAAGTTCCAATGGTCTGTTAATTTCATATATATAGTTACATACATACACATACATATATATAATATATTATACGTTTTTAAAATATATAATATAGAAGGTTTTTTCTGTACTAGGGATTTAACCCAGGGATGCTCTACCACTGAGACACATCCATCCCTTTTTACTATTATTTTGAGACAAGGTCTCCTAGGTTAAAGTTTCCTAGGCTGGCCTCTAACTTGAAATTCTCCTGTTTCAGCCTCCCAAGTCTCTAGGATTATACCATGTGCCACTGCGCCATTGTAAATCTTTTTATTCTTTTTGTTCTTCACCTGGAATTTTTTATATTGTTCTATAGTCAAATTTCCTACTCTTTCCTCTGACATTGATATCTCCATTCAGAAGTTGTCTATTTACTGACTTTTTCATTTCAGAAGTTTGTTTTCCAGTTCTTAGAATTTCCATTAGTTTGGTCGTTATGACTTCTAATATAGTTGTTAAAAGATCATCCTCCCCCTGAAGGTTCTAGGACTGAATCCTCATCTCTTCCAAGATTCTGTTGGTTGCCAGTCACAGTTGGTATTACTTGGCTTATAATTACATCACACCAATCGCTACCTCATCTTCACTGATTCTTGCGTATCTCTGTGTGTTCTCTCCTGTTCTTATAAGGACCATGGCCATTGGGTTTAGGGCATACCTTAATCTACTACCAACTTATCTTACCTAATTACATCTTACTTCTTTTCAAGAAAGTCAAATTCTACAGTTACAACTATACTCAAATCTTGGGCAGGAGTGCACTATTATCCCCATTTAATATACTGAAGAGACTATTATTATTAATAGAGTAACCATTCCAATCATGTTTTTAATCAGTTAGGAAATATGACTATTTTTCTATAGTAGATTTGACCACTGATCCACGCCATCTACTCCCCATTGTTGGATCCCAGAGAAAACTAATTGTTAAAACGTAAGTTTTATTGTGTAGACTTAGGGCATATAACATGATGTTTTATAAAATACATGTTTAGAGCAAAATGATTTATATAATGAGACAAATTAATATATTCATCATCTCACATGATTATCCATTTTGCCCCCTGAGGCAAAATAGTGTATTATGATTTGTTGTTGTCAATAGTGTGAACAGAGTGATACACCTTACTTCTAGCTTAAATTATTTAATTGTGAGGCTCTCTTTGTATGTCTCCCTTAGCCATGGGGACAAAGAAACTTTATCTTTACAGGTAGTGAATTGACATTAAAAAAAAATGCAGTTTTGTGCTGGCACAGTGGTGCACACCTATAATCTGAGCAGTTTGGGAGATTGAGGTAGGAGAATTGCTAGTCCAAAGCCAACCTTAACAACTTAGCAAGGCTCTGATCAATTAGCAAGACTCTGGAGCAAAATAAAAAGTCTGGGGTTGTGGCTCAGAGTTTAAGCACCTCTGGATTCAATCCCTGGTACCCAAAACAAAACAAACAAAAAAATGCAGTCCATTAGCCTGAATTTTTTTTTAATTTTGTGGAGTTAAACCAAACAAAATATGCACTGCATATTTGAGTAAGTCAAACATAATTACTGATTTCATAGAAATAAACTAATTTTTTTCCCTGTACTGCATACTCTTCTACCATGACCCACACTTTCTTGCCAGCTATTTTGTGTTCTAATTTTCCATTAACTCATTATTGGTCAAATACTGCAGTATTGGATTATCTCCCTTATCTTCATCTAGGCATCATAAACAAGCCTCATTTTTTTCTCTATTCCTATAATATAAATTATATTCAGTCTAATACTGTATAAAATGACCCAAATTCACTATATTTTCCCCTCAATTATTATCTTCCAGAGAGAAAGATCCCTCTCAGGTTTCTTTGTTTCCTTAAAAAAGATATATTTTAAAATATAAAAAATATAACAGATATATCAAAATACATAAATTCTAAAATATACAAATGTCTCTAGAATTTAAAGGGAGCAAGTATTCTTTTCTTCTATTTCCATATATTCTATAATTTTGTAGTGAGTTTATAATAAAATGCATTGTAAACCAAAAGAAAGTGTGCTGAGATATTTCATTAGTTTGCTAACAAAATGACTTCCTTTTAGGTGGTCCTGTTTCCATAGCATTATACAAGTGAGTTAATGTTCTAACTCAGCACATACTCCTTGGAATTAAGTATTTGTTGGGGATATAAACTATTAAGAGACTCCAAGGCAGAAATACATGGTAATAACATAAAAATTGCAAGTCAATTACCTGTAGAAATTTAAAAAATACAATTATGTTTGACAATTTAGGAGTATAAAAGTAAAAAATTCACACTTGTTTTCAATTTCAATTCCCATAATAATGAGATCCAATTGCAGTATGTTCCAAATTTTAAGGCTAATTTTCTGCTTAAAACTGGCATCTTTGTAATGCCAACTATGATATTTCAGATCTCAATTTTTTTTTTTATTTCAGGTGAATATGAGTCTGAATTTATAGTCTGGTTCAATGTATGTGTGAGTGTGCACATGTGTATATGGACATGTGTACATGCATGTTGTTTCCTAAGTCTTTAATTCTTCCATTTAGACTACATTTTTAGGGGGTGTCAGTCAAACAGCTACTCAGCTTCACAGTGATATTGAAGTATGAAAGGGAAATATCTTCTGGAACCAGAAATAATTTTTCAAATATTATTTTGCTCAGATTTGCTCCGACCAAACCAAAATATCTGACAAGAACAACCTAGAGGGAAAGTTTATTTGGGGCTCACGTTATCAGCGGTTCCAGTCCACCTTGAGCTGCTCTGGTCTCAAGGTGAAGCAGCAAATTACAGGGGAAAAGCCCAGCAGAGGAAAGCTGCTTAGCTTATGGCACTCAAAATACAGAGGAAGAGATGGAGAAAGGGTCTGCAGGGAAGATGTACCCTTCCACAGCACACTCCAGTTATCCACCCCCTCCAGCTATGCCTCCCTGCCCACAGCTCCCACCCAGTCAGTCCATTCAAACTAGGATTAGGTGATAGCTCTCCTAAATCCAATCATTTCATTTTCAAGCATTAACATAAGAACTTTTGGGGGACACCTTGTATCCAAACCACAACAAACATTGGACAAAGGATCTTTTTCATTTGATTTATCTGACAATAGTTTGTATGTTCTTCACCAAGAATCGTTCAGCTCAAATTCTTAAGTGATTTTTAAGAAATTGATTAAACTTACAATATGAATGTAAAGAACGAACTGAAACATACTTAGGAGTGCAGGAAGAAATGGAAAGGACACTTAGCAGAAGATGTCTTAGTCTACTGGGCCACCCGACCCTCCTTTAGGCTGCAATGCTGCAGTGGGAATTACTAATGCCAGCAAAGTACATCAAATGGAATGTTGATACATAACAACTCACTTCAGGACCACAATGTATTGTATTTTTTTATTCTTTTATTTTTTTATTTTAGTTCATTGTACACAACTGGGGTACAACTATCATTTTTGAATGATACAAAGTAGAATCATACAATTTGCATATTTATTCATATTCATAGGGTATAGATGTTTGTCTCATTCTCTTTCCTTCCCCACTCCCTACCCACCCCTCATTTTCCTCTATACAATCCATCCCTTCTCCATTCTTCCAGTGCCACCCCCCCACCCCCACTATGTGTCATCCACCACTTATGAGAGAAATCATTCAGCCTTTGGTTTTTTGGGATTGGCTTATTTCACTTACCATGATCTTCTCTAATTCCATCCATTTACCTGCAAATATCATAATTTTATTATTCTTTATGGCTGAAAATATTCCATTGTGTATATATACCACAGTTTCTTTATCCATTCATCTATTGAAGGGCATCTAGGTTGGTTCCACAATCTAGCTATTGTGAATTGAGCAGTTATGAACATTGATGTGGCTGCATCACTGTAGTAATCTGATTTTAAGCCCTTTGGGTATAGGCCAAAGAGTGGGATAGCTGGATCAAATGGTGCTTCCATTTCGAATTTTCGAAGGAATCTCCATACTGCTTTCCAGAGTGGCTGCACTAATTTGCAGCCCCAGCAATGAATGACTGTACCTTTTTCCCCACATCCTCACCAACACCTATTGTTGCTTGTATTCTTGATAATAGCCATTCTAATTGGGGTGAGATGATATATTAGGGTAGTTTTGATTTACATTTCTCTTGTTACTAGAGATGTTGAACATTTTTTCATATATCTGTTGATTGCTTGTAGATATTCTTCTGTGAAGTGTCTGTTCATTTCCTTAGCCCATTTATTGATTGAGTTATTTGTATTCTTGGGGTAACATTTTTCGAGTTCTTTATATATTCTGGAGATTAGTGCTCTGATGTGTGTGTGGAAAAGATTTTCTCCTCACATAGGCTCTCTCCTCACATTGCAGATTGTTTCCTTTGCTCTGAAAAATCTTTTCAGTTTGAAGCTATCCCAATTATTGATTCCTGCTTTTATTTCTTGTGCTTTGGTAGTCACGTTAAAGAAGTCTGGTCCTAGGCGGATATGATGAAGATTTGGACCTACTTTTTCTTCTATTAGGTGCAGGGTCTCTGGTCTAATTCCTAGGTTCTTAATCCATTTTGAGTTGAGTTTTGTACAGGGTGAGAGATAGGGGTTTAGTTTCATTTTGCTGCATATGGATTTCCAGTTTTCCCAGCACCATTTGTTGAAGAAACTATCTTTCTCCATTGTATATTTTTGGTGCCTTTGTCTAGTATGAGAAAACTGTATTTATGTGGGTTTGTCTCTGTGTCCTCTATTCTGTATCATTGATCTATCTGCCTATTTTGGTGCCAATACCATGCCGTTTTTGTTATTATTGCTTTGCAGTATAGTTGAAGTTCTGGTATTGTGATACCTCCTGCTTTCCTCTTCTTGCTAAGAATTGATTTAGCTATTCTGGGCCTCTTATTCCTCCAAATGAATTTCATGTATGCTTGCTCTATTTCTATGAGGTCTGTCATCGGAATTTTAATTGGAATTGCATTGAATTTGTATAGTGCTTTTGGTAGTATGGCGATTTTGAAGATATTATTTCTGCCTATCCAAGAACATAAGAGATCTTTCCATCTTCTAAGATTTTCTTTAATTTCTTTCTTTAGTGTTCTGTAGTTCTCATTGTAGAGGTCTTTCACCTCTTTTGTTAGATTGATTCCCAAATATTTTATTTTCTTTGAGGCTATTGTAAATGGGGTAGTTTTCCTAATTTCTCTTTCAGTGGATTCATCACTTATGAATAAAAATGCATTAGATTTACAAGCATTAATTTTATATCTTGATACTTTACTGAATTCATTTATGAGTTCCAGAAGTTTTCTGGTGGAATTTTTAAGCTCCTCTAAATAGAGAATCATGTCATCTGCAAAAAGGGATCATTTGAGCTCTTGTTTTCCTATTCATATTCCTTTAATTTCTTTGGTCTGTCTAATTGCTCTGGCCAGAGTTTCAAGGATGATATTGAATAGAAATCGTGAAAGAGGGAATCCCTGCCTTGTTTCAGTTTTCAGGGTGAATGCTTTCAATTTTTCTCCATTTAGAATGATGTTGGCTGTGGGCTTAACATAGATAGCCTTTACAACGTTTAGGAATGTTCCTCCTATCCCTATTTTTTCCAGTGTTTTGAGCATGAAGGGATGCTGTATTTTATCAAATGCTTTTCCTGCATCTATTGAAATAATCATGTGGTTCTTAACTTTAAGTCTGTTGATGTGGTGAATTGCATTGATTTTCGGATGTTGAACCAACCTTGCATCCCTAGATTGAAACCCACTTAATCATGGTGCACTCTCTTTTTAATATGCTTTTTTATGCTATTCGCTAAAAGTTTGTTAGGAATTTTTGCATCTATGTTCATTAGGGATATTGCTTTGAAATTTTCTTTTCTTGATGTGTCTTTGTCTGGTTTTGGTATCAGGGTGATATTGGCTTCATAGAATGAGCTTGGAAGGGTTCCCTCCTCCTCTATTTCAAGGAATATTTTGAGGAGTATTGGAAAGAACTCTTCTTTGAAGGTCTTGTAGAACTCAGCTGTGATTCCACCTGGTCATGCACTTTTCTTTGTTGGTAGGTTTTTGATGACTTCTTCTATTTCATTGGTTGAAATTGATCTATTTAAATTATGTATATCCTCTAGATTCAGTTTGGTTGGCTCATATGCCTTTAGGAAACTGTTGCTTTTTTCGAGATTTTCTATTTTGTTGGAGTATAAATTTTCAAAAAGGCTTTGAATTGTGTTTTGTATTTCAATAGTGTCTGTTGTGATATATCCATTTTCATCACGAATTTTAGTAATTTGAGTTTTCTCTCTCCTTTTCATTAGTGTGGCCAAGGGTTTATCAGTTTCGTTTAGTTTTTCAAAGAACCAACTTTTTGTATTGCCAATTTTATGAAATGTCTCTTTTGTGTCAATTTCAATGATTTCCACTCTAATTTTAATTATTTCCTGTCTTCAACTACTTTTAGTGATGAACTGTTCCTCTTTTTCTAGGGCTTTGAGCTGTAATGTGAGGTCATTTATTTGCTCACTTTTCATTCTTTTATTAAATGCACTCCATGCAATGAATTTTCCTCTTAGCACTGCTTTCATAGTATCCCAGAGATTTTGATATGTTGTATCTTTGTTCTTGTTGATTTCTAAGAATTTTTTTATTTTCCCCCTGATGTCCTCTGTTATCCATGCATCATTTAATAGCATATTATTTAATCTTCAGGTGTTGGAGTAGTTTCCGTTTTTTATTTTATCATTGATTTCTAATTTCATTCCATTATGGTCTGATAGAATACAAAGTAGTATCTCTATCTTTTTGTATTTGTTAATAGTAGCTTTGCGGCATAACATATGGTCTATTTGTAGAAGGATCCATGAACTGCTGAGAAGAAAGTGTATTCACTTATTGATGGATGGAATAGTCTACATATGTCTGTTAAGTCTATGTTAGTGATTGTATTATTGAGTTTTATGGTTTCTTTTTTCAATTTCTGCTTGGAAGGTCTGTCCAATGGTGAGAGAGGTATGTTAAAGTCACCCAGTATTATTGTGTTTTGGTCTATTTGCTTCCTGGTATTTAGAAGGATTTGATTGATATACATGGATGCGCCATTGTTTGGGGTATAAATATTCATGATTGTTATGTCTTGCTGATTTATGCTTCCCTTAAGCAGTATGAAATGCCCTTCTTTAACCCTTCTAACTAATTTCAGCTTGAGGTCCACTTTATCTGATATGAGGATGGAAACCCCTGCTTTTTTACTGAGTCCATGTGCATGATATGTTCTTTCCCATCCTTTCACCCTAAGTCTGTGGGTATCTTTTTCTATGAGATGTGCCTCTTGGAGGCAGCATATTGTTGGGTCTTTCTTTTTAATCCAATCTGCCAGTCTGTCTTTTGATTGATGAGTTCAGGCCATTAACATTCAGGGTTATTATTGAGATATGATTTGTATTCCCAGTTTTTAGGCTTACTTTTGGTTTTTAACTTGACTTTATTTCTCCTTTATTTGGCTATTCCTTTAGGGTAGTTCCTCCCTATGCTGACTTATATTGTTGTTTTTCATTTCTTCCTCATGGAATATTTTGTTTAAAATGTTCTGTAGTGCTGGCTTTCTATTTGTAAATTCTTTTAGCTTTTGTTTATCATAGAAAGATTTTTTTTCGTCTTCAAATCTGAAGGTGAGTTTTGCTGGATATAAGATTGTTGGTTGGCATCCATTTTCTTTCAGGACTTGGAATATGTTGTTCCAGGCCCCTCTTGCTTTTAGTGTCTGTGTTGAGAAATCTGCCTGATAACCATATTGGTTTCCCCCTGAATGTAATCTGATTTTTTTCTCTCGGGGTCTTTAAAACTCTATCTTTGTTTTGTATATTAGGTACTTTCATTATAATGTGCCTTTGTGTTGATCTATTGTAGTTTTGTACGTTTGGTGTCCTGTAAGCCTCTTGCATTTGATTTTCCATTTCATTCTTCCTATGTGGGAAATTTTCTCATATTATTTTGTTGAATAGATTATTCATTCCTTTGGGTTGTATCTCTGTGCCTTCCTCAATCCCAATAACTCTCAAATTTGGTCTTTTCATGATATCCCATAATTCTTGTAGGCTTTGTTCGTGACTTCTTACCATCTTCTGTGTTTGGTCAACTTTGTTTTCAAGATTAAAAATTTTGTCTTCAATGTCTGAGGTTCTGCCTTCTAGGTGATCTAGCCTGTTGGTTATGCTGTCTATTGAGTTTTTAATGGTTTATTGTTTCCTTAAATTCCAGGAGTTCTGTTAATTGTTTTTTTTTTTTTTTCAGAATCTCTATCTCTTTATTGAAATGATCTTTAGCTTCCTGTAACTGTTCTTTTAACTGTTGATTGGTGCAAACATTCATTGCCTCTATTTTCTCTCTCATCACATCGTTTGCTTCTCTGATCATTTTAATTTTATACACTCTGAACTCCCTTTCTGACATTTCTTCTGCCCTGCTATCATTGTCTTCTGTTGATGTAGCATCTAGATTTATTTGAGACACTTTCTTCCCCTGCTTTCTCATGTTGTTCATGTATCTTCCCCTATATCCATGAGAATCTGGGGTATTGCAGCTTCCCCCCATAGACTTGTGGTGTCCCTACAGGTTTCCAATACCTCACCTCCTAGTCTTCAGTAACCCTAGATCATGGCCTGGGGCAGTCTAGGGTATGTCTGGGCCTCTGGGCTGGTCCTTCTGGTGGCTGCTCCCTTGTGGAAATCCCATGGGAGCACTCAGGGCTGATGTACCAGATGCAGAGGTCTCAGGCCTGTGCGCTAGGCTGAGCCTGATGTCTGTCTCTGTACCTGCCTCCCAGACCTGGAAGTCTTGCAGGATTTGGCTTGGGGGAACCCAAACCTCTGAGCTGAGCCTCCCTGAGTGGGAAACTCAAGTGTCCACTGTGCCTGCTTACCACACACTGGCGTCTCCCATTCTTCTGGGCTGTGCTGACTGCCCCCACACGGAAATCCTGTGGGAGCACTCAGTGCTGACACACCAGGTGCAGAGGTCTTAAATCCAATTGTGCAGGGTTGAGTTTACATAAATATCAGCTAATACATATAATGTAATAAATGAAGAAGGTCCAGTTAAACCTGTGGAAGGGAAGCTCTGAATGATGACAGGTATTAAAGAAAGTGTAGCTGGATGTGTCAATTGATCTTTCTCAAACATTTTGATGAAGTCAATTTCTCATAAATTAGTTGATCATAATTATGAATGTCATGCTTTGTCTCATGATATACATATGTATATTATACATATATGTATATTTGCTACCATGAAGAAAGTGCTGTTTTACTAATACAGATATGCCTTTCATGTTATACCATTGAATGGATCTTAAAATAAGTTTATGTTCCATATCTAAACACCTGATGATACTCCTTAGAAATGAAGTGAAGTAATCATTCAACCAATATTGAATTTCCAAATATATGCCAGATTGTATATCAGGAAAGAAGCCTGACCTTTTTGTTATTTTCCATAATTAAAATGAATACAGTATTGTTTTAGATAACCTAAACATTATTAATTAGAAACACAGTTTGTCATGTCCCTCAAAAATCACTCTAGAAAAGGATCAATAACTATGATACTGATACTAAATGGGAAAGGAAGAAAACTATTGAATTAGAGAGATTCCCAACTATTTGTGCTTTCTATTGTAAAGCTATATATAGTGTATATATGTATGTATATACATGTATATATTCACTAATATTTGAATATCTATACCAAAATTTAAAAGCAATGCTAAAATCATAAGTTAAAGTCATTGTCTTTCAAGAAAACACAAATGATAAGAAAGTAGATTGATTTTAGAAAATTACTACAATATGCTTTTCCCAAGACTTATTATGATTAATATTGATTAAAAATAATTCTCTGGCTTTTCTAATTTAAACATGGCTGCACAAAATGAGAACACTGAAACTGCAATATCCTGAAGTGACTTATGAATTAATAAAAACTCATTACATATTCAACTCATATTTAGTGTTAGCCTTTTCCCCTTGGAAATGAATACTTCATTTGTATAAGCAATTGCACAACAAACTCCTGGTCACATAGCAGGCAGCCTAATTCATACTCAGTAGTAAGTCAGAACTTCTAAACTTCATTTTCACTCTGTTTATGTGCTCTTAATAGATATTGTGTTAAAAAATCTTTTCAAGTTGAGGGATGTTGGATTAAATATATTTAGTTTAAGAGTTTCATACCCTTAATGAGCAAATATTTAAGGCAAAATTATATAGAAGAATGGTGTAGGTGCAATGTTTTTAATGTTATTTGACTACATTTTTTTCTTTGTATAACAATACAAAGTCTAGCCATTGAACCAGGGTACATAAAATTTTGCTCTGAAGCATTTCTCAAGCTATTAACTGCTATTAATGAAAGTCTTGTCTTTCTTACTTTCACATCTACTAAGTAGCCAAATTCAGTCAATCTTCCATGTTATTCTTGCTTTTTATGCTGTGGCCTTTCATTTGATGCCTACCATTTAAATTCTCACAGTTCATTCCATCCATCCACCCCCTACTCTGGTCTAGCCTCCTCACTGCTCTGGTTGTGCATTTTCCTTAACAGAGAGAACACATACTTCTGCAGCTAAGTCCTATACTTGTAGGTCCAGCTCAAATTCTGTAATCAATGAAAACTTCTGAAATAATACTACTCAGAAGAACTTCTCTATAATTCCAATTCTTATGTGGGTCTACTATCAAAATGATCTCCTATGTCTAATGTACATACTGATTATAAATTTTTAGTTTGTTTTTCTAAACATGGAAATAAACAATTATACAGTATAGTTTATTAAATATTACTGATTTTCCTTATGGGTCTAATGGTAGAATGTCTCTTTAGTGACCATTGGAATTTGGGATAGTGTGACTCAATCAACCAAATGTGAATGGAAGACAGATGTCTTTCTAATCTTTTTCCTTGCTTTCTTCAATAACAACAGGAAATATTTCAGATAGCCTAATCCCAAATGGGACAAAAAACACATGAAAATGAATAGTAGAATTCAGGCAATGATGACATAGCAAGTAATGAAAATGAATCTCTGTTGAGATCATGATTGGTTTGTTACTACATCAAATCAAGCTTACACTATTGCTACACACCACCAATATAGAAAGCACAGCTGTATATGTGAAACATGGAAAAAATTATATTTAATGGTGACAGAAGTGATCCTTAAAATTATCAGTGCTTATTTAAATAGCAAGTTTATTTAACCCATTTTTGCTGCTCACCAGTTTTCAAAAATAGGCTGCCAGAATAAACACACCAAATGTATTTATTTTAAATAAGAAGATTTCTGAATATTAAAGAAAATTTCTATATTTAAAGTTGCCCCAAAAATTGTCTGCAAGTTGTTGACATGTGTTTAGTGACTTCTTATGACATAACTATTCCAGACTTTAAAAAAGCAGGAAGCAAAATACCCAGAAAACAAAACATGGTATTAAAGAAGAAGAACAAAGTTGGAGGACTGATACTTCCTAAATTAAAAATTTACTATACTAGAGATATTTAACATTTTTTCATATATCTGTTAATTGCTTGTATATCTTCTTCTATGAAGTGTCTGTTCATTTCCTCAGCCCATTTATCGACTGGGTTTTGCATTTTTGGTGTAAAGCTTTTTGAGTTCTTTATAGATTCTGGAGATTAGTGTTCGATCTGAAGAGTGTGTGGCAAAGATTTTCTCCCACTCTGTGGGCTCTCTCTTCACATTGTTGATTATTTCCTTTGCTGAGAAAAAGCTTTTTAGTTTGAATCTATCCCAATTTTTGATTCCTGCTTTTATTTCTTGTGCTTTGGGAGTCATATTAAGGAAATCTGGTCCTAAGCCAATATGATGAAGATTTGGACCTACTTTTTCTTCTATTTGGCTCAGGGTCTCTGGCTTAATTTCTAGGCCCTTGATCCATTTTGAGTTGTTTTGTGCAGGGTGAGAGGGATTTAGTTTCATTTTGCTGCATGTGGATTTCCAGTTTTTGAAGAGGATATCTTTTCTCCATTGTATGTTTTGGCACCTTTGTCTAATATGAGAAAACTGTATTCATGTAGGTTTGTTTCTGTGTCTCCTATACTGTACCATTGGTCTATTTGTTTTGGTGTGAATACCATACTGGTTTTGTTACCCCAGATTACCAATTATTAAATTAAAAACTTCCGTGAGAAAGACAATGAAAAAGAAAAGAAAAGCCAAAGATTGTGAGAAGATATTTATAAAAGACATATCTAAAAAAATATATTCATTATATACAAAGAGCTCTTAAAACCTAATCAAAAAACACAACCTGATTAAAAAGTTGACTAAAGATCTTAACAGACATTTCAACAAAGAATGTGAATATATGTAGGGACACACCTTAAGATGGCGACCGCAATAACAACAACACCCTGGGGCATAAGCCCCCCTCACTAGTGGTACCACCAAGGTGGTGGCCTAGGATTGGCTCATTCGACTTCCGTGAACGTGAGCAGCTTGTAGCCACTATTAAATCTTAGGAGACCTTTGTCCTACAGGCTTTGATGTGTGCTGCATGGGCTGTTTACCTTTAAGGTGATTGGCCCTGCAGGTATCTCCTCTCCTTTCTTTGTTTTTTTTCTCACTCACTCGCCCCCTCATATATCTGTTCCACTTTTTCATTAAATGAGATCCTTCCTCGACAGACTCCCGGCTGGTGTGGTTTTTTCAGCTCTCGACACTCACCATCCTGCCCGACCCCGTGATCCCCCCTGGCTGGCCCAGGGAGGACACCCGACCTTTGTTGTTCGGTGCGGAACAACACATATATGGTAAATATTCATATGAAAAGATGTACCACATCACTATCATGGGGCAAACACAGATTGAAATATTAATTAGATACTGCTACACATCTACCAGGGTAGCCAAAATCCAGAAAACTGGATGCACAAATGGTGGTAAGGATACTGAGTAATGACAACTCTCATTCATTGTAGGTGAGGATGCAAAATGGAAGAAGCACTTTGGAAGAGCTTCATATGTTTTTACAAGACTAAAAATGCTCTTGTTATAAACTCCAGCAATCATACTTTTTCATATTTACTCTGAGAATTAGAAAATTTAAAACCACAAAAAAGTTTCCATACCAGTTTTTAAGACGTTTGTTCATCAGTGTCTAAACTTGTAGACAATTAAGATGTTCGCTAGTAGAAGAATGAATAAATAAACTGAGGTATATTCAGACAATGGAATAATAATCAAAACTAAAAATAATCGAGCTGGCAAGATGTGAAAAGAAATTAAAGAAACTTAAATACACATCACTAAGCAAAACAAGAGCCAAAAATGCAATATTCTGCATGATTTAAACAATATGACATTTTGGAAAAGATCAAACTATGGGAACATTAAAAAAGGTTAATGGTTGTCAGGACTGGGGCATGGTGATGAGTAGGTGAAGAACACAGGATTTTTTAGGGCAATGAAAATTCTCCATATGCTACGATAAGAATAGGTACGTATTACTACAAATTTGTGCAAAACTATGGAATAAAACCACCAAAAGTAAACCCAAATATAAACTATGCACTCAGTGATACTCGAATGTCAGTGTAGGTTCACCTGTTCTAACACTTGTCTTGGTAGTGGGAGATATTGACAATAAGAAAAGTGCATGTGTAAGAGCAGGAGGTATATGGGAAGTTTTTGTATTTCCTTTCCAATTATGCTGTCAAAGTAAAAACTATTGTAAGGAATCAGAAAAAATGCAAGCAAACAGACTCCTTTCTTGCTTTTCATATATATATATATATTATATATATGTACATATATATGTTTCATATATATATATGTGAAATTTTTTTACAGTAGAAAAACAATGCATAATGTGAGTCTCATGGTTGATGGATCATCAGGGATTCTGTGATGCCCTAGAATTGGTAAAAAAAAAAACTGTCTGTGACTTTATGGTGTTTTGAGGATTCTGAGGTCTATTATTACTGTGTGTCCAACATTTCTTCTATTCTTGTGCTGAATGTCCTAAAGTGGTGAGTAATATTGACCATATGGCTAGACATTGATTTTTCTATGCTATTATTTTATAAACAGAAGCTGTTATTAATTATCACATCAATTTATAGTGTTGTAACTAGCATTTAAATGTGACATTTAAATAAAATTGAATGTGGGCATTTTTTGACATGAAAATTGATTTAGCAGCATATGTTTACGGTGTATGTGTGTGCGTGTGTACGTGCACGCCTAATGGTTCACAGTGTAAACATTGTTTTAGCTTGATGAATTTATCATGAATTAAGTTTGTCATCAAATATGTTTGAATATACTTATCTGAATTAGCCAGCCTAAGCAATCCTGTGCTATTGTTAGAGATGAATATTGGAAGAGGCCTAAGGCACTCAATATTTGTCAATCCCATAGCTACATGAGTTAGTACCATTGCAGGTTTACTGGGGGCATTGCCCTCTTTCCCTCTTTTTGTTGGGGGCGGTACCCAGGATTGAACTCAGGGGCTCTCAATCACTGAGTCACATCCCCAGCCCTATTTTGTATTTTATTTAGAGACAGGGTCTCCCTGAGTTGCTTAGCACCTCACTTTTGCTGAGGCTGGCTTTGAACTCCCATTCCTCCAACTTTAGCCTCCTGAGCCACTGGGAGTCTTCTTTCTTTAGAGACAAATTTTGAAAACATTTTAAAATAATATATTTTCTTTTGATTTGAGTGTGAATCTACATGACCTAGAATAGCTATAATTTTCTAGACATCAGCCTGAAGATGAGTCTCAAATAGACTGTATTTCAGAGCAATTCAGGAAGACCCTGAATGAATTGTTTATCTCAATACCCTCAGTTATGTGAACTGAAATATCCCTTTAATATCTAAAGTAGGATGCATTAGCTTTCCTCATGGGTGAAGGAAGAATACTTTATCACCAAGAATCTTGCTTACATTTTATGAAGCAGGAAGTATCCAGAAGATTAAAGGATAATTAGAAATGCAGACTTTATTTTTACTATGATTGGATTGTGGTTTAAAAATAATTTGGATTCTCATTAGGGAATAAGAAGAAAACATATCAAACAAGGAACCAAGCCAATAGTCTCATTCACATCTATAGAACAAAAGAATTTTTAGATAGAATATGTTTTAATTCATAGCAGGCTTAACTATGTATTATAATCAAGAAGAGTTTTAAGTAAGAGTTTAAAATCAGATAATCTGGAATTAAGTATATTCACAGCAGGTAATAACCCACTTAAAAACATGATTTTATTTTTATACAGGTTTTCCCAGCTGTTAAGCAAAATGATCCTTTGGAGAGAAAAATGATTTGCTGTTAGAACAATTAAAAACACTACTGAAAGTGTTAGCAATAAAATCAGATGCATTGCCTCTTCAGAAATAGGCATTTAAATTGCTTTATTGAACATCAGCCTGACCATGGAGGGATATGAGAGGAAATGAGTATAGAATTACAAGGAGAAATAGACCAATCCACAATTTTATTGTTTAATTTAAATATCCCTCTTTCAATAATTATGGAACAAATAAAGAGAAAATCGATATGAACATAAAGTATCTTAACAACCTATCAACCAAGTTAATCTAATTGACTTATAGAAAAGCCAACTAAACAACAGCAGAATATACATTCTTCTAAAGCTCACATGAAATATTTATCAAGATAAGCCATGAAACAAGTTTCGGTTAATTTAATTCAAGGCATATAAAGTCTATTTCCTGACTACAAATAAATTAAATTGAAAATTAATAAAGAAGATGTGTAAAATTCACAAATATTTGGAAATGAAAGAATACATTTCTAAATAGTCAAAAGTCATAAAAGAATCCAAATGCAAATAAGAAATTATTTAAACAAAATTAAAATGAAAACGAAAACAATTTTCAAGAGTTCACTGAGGTAGTACTAAAGATGAAATCTATAGCACCAAGTATCTTTATTAGGAAACTTTTCAAGTCAATGGTTTCTGCTTCATCTTAAGAAACTAGCAAATGATGAGAAAAGTAAACCCAAAATAAGGTCAGAAAAGCAAACAGTAAATATTAAAATGAAAAGCAACATAGTAGATAACACATAATACACATATAAGATCAATATAACTCAAATGTGTTTTTTGAGAGCAGTAAAATTGATAAATGTTTAGATTGACAGATCAAGGGGAAAAATATATAAGCAGCCCCAAGAGAGGCAACATCAGTAGAGATTTTGTAGAACTGAAAAAAGAGATAACACAACTCAGTCCACAACAAATACTTAACAAAACTGACATTTGTTTGAAAATGCAATTTGAAACCAATCCATATGTATTTATTAGAATTTTCCCTTCAAATCTCCTTGTTCGAATCAAAGGCCAACCAAGGACTGTGAAATGGATTTGGCTCTTAAGTCTTCTGAATTTATTTCTATCTATAATAGTTCTTCCATGTTCTTTTTTCTCATGACATTGTCTTCTTAAATTTGCTGTGCTCTCCCAAAATTCATATGTTGAAATTCTAACATATAATTCTGTATTTCAGAATGTGACTTTATTTGGAGATAAGGCCTTTAAGGAGGTCATTAAAGTAAAATGAACTATCTAGGGTGGGTCCCAATCCAATTTGACTACTGTTCTTAGAAAAAGAGGAAATTTGGATACAAAGGCTTGGACAAAGACAGAGGTACAGCCATGTGAGAACATGGCAAGAACATGACTATCTGCAAGGCACTGAGAGAGGCCTTGGGAAATACCAAATCTACCAACACCTTGATCTTGGACTTCTACTGTCCAGAACTTTTAAAAAATTAATTTCTGTTATTTAAAAAAAAAGAATTGAAAAAAAGAAACACAGAGGATATGATAACCAGGTTCACATAGCAATATAGTTCACAATATAGGTAAAATTGAAGCATATCATGGCCTGTTAGGGTTCACTCAACATTAAAAAACATAAACAGGACAGAACTCTAGGCCTACTAAACATGGCTAGCAAATTCTACCAAATATTTAAGACATAACTAATACCTATATTACAAACTTGCAGACAACTGATTAGAGGTGAGTACTTCCTAGGTAGACAGAGACATTACAAAAGACCAATAACTCATGCATGCTGACATAAATATCCTTAACAAAATTTTAGTAGGTTGAATTCCACTATATTTAAGAAGGGATTATCCCAGCATATTAAAACCATCCTAAAATTTTAAAAATATCAACAAATGTAAGTGACCATATTAACATTTAATGAGAAAATAAAAAATATATCATCAGCTCAATAAATGTATAAAAAACATTAACAAAAATTTACAAGTCAGTACTGAAAAAATTCTCAGTGAACCACTAATAGAAGATAAATTTCACAATTTTATAGTGTGCACCAGTGAAAAACCTGGAGCTAACCACAAATAAATAGTGAATAAATGAATGCTTTGTTCTTCAGATCAGAAGAGAAAAAAAAATACCCTGTATCCTCCTTTCTATACCAATAATCTTGAAATTTTAGGACATAAAAGAAATCAGGAAAAAGCATTAAAAGTTATCCAGATTGAAACCAAAGCAATAAAACTGTCTTTTTTGAGCACATGATTGTCCATATAGAAAACCTCTTAAACACTCAAAAAAAGTACCAGACTTAAGGAGCAAGTTTAGCAATTCTGCATGTAAAAGCATGAATTGTATTACATATTAGCAACATAATTAGGAATTGAAATAAAATACACCTTTTAAGGTAGCATCACAAAATACAAAAATCTTACGGATACATTTCAAAATATGTACACAAGATTGCTATAATGAATACTAAAAATTATTGTTGCTCACAATTAAAGAACATCTGAATTAATGGAGAGATACACTGTGAGCATGGGTTGGGTCGCTCAGTATTGCTGAGGTTTAAATTCTCTCCCAACTAATTTACAAATTTCATCTAACTAAATCAAAATCAACCAAGCTTATTTTTGTTTTTCTGATTTTTATTTATTTGTTTGTTTGCAAAGATTGTCAAGCTGACTTTAAACTTCATATGAAAATGCAAAAAAAAATAATAAAGACAATTTTGAAAAAGTATAAATTGTAAACAACTCATGATTATAACAATTTCATAAAACTAGTTTCAATACAGTGTTAAATTGGTCTAAGAGAACCGAATAGTCCAGAAAAAAACAACAACAACATAAAAGGACAATTAATTTTTTTCACAAAAATGCAAACACAATTAAGTAGAATTAGCATACTCTTGTAAGCAAATGATTCTTGAAAAATTTGGCATCTATGTGCAAAGAAAAATAAACTTTGATTTTTATCTTATATCATATAGATAAATTAACTCATAGACCTGAATGTGTAACCCAAAATTCAATCAGGGTGGAAAGAAAGTGTATGAGAAATTATTTATGATCCCAGTTTGGTTAGGCAATGGTTTCTTAGCTCTAACACAAAAGTTATGCTCATAAAAACTTTCATAACACCATAATAAAACAAACTCAATAAAAAGTGAACCAAGGTTTAGATCAGTTACCTCATGAAAAAGATGCACAAAGAGCAAATAAGGACAAAAGATTGTTCAATGTACTTACAAAGACTCCTACATGAGTTTTCCTTGCAAGTTTGCTTGTATCAGCTCAAAAGTAGAAACAACAGAATTTTCTATGGACAACAGAATGGATAAGTCATGGCATGATGGGGCACAATGGAATACTTGAAGCAGTATAAAGCAACAAGATACTGCATGGAACATGGAGTCAGACAAAACAGACAGCAGTGTAGCTCTATCTGCACAAAATTCAGGAAAACCTGGTTAATATATAGGGATTACCTAGAAAAAGATGAGGGATGGAAAGAAAAGGAAGGAGAATTACTAACAGACATGGGGAAATTCGGTGATGACAGACACATTCATTATTTTGATTGTTGTAGAAGGCTTCAAGATGTATGTCTATCTCAAAACATATCAAACTGCATATTTTATATATGAGGACTCTTTGTATGTCAATTACATTTCAATAAAGAAGTTAAAAATAGATTAGGGGCATAGCTCCATGACAGAGTGCTTGACTAACATGCACCACCCTGAATTTGATGCCCAGCACTACAAAAACAGAGAAGTCAAAAATAAATGACTTGAAAAGGCCTATGACCATGGGAGGAATAGCTGCAAAACTGATTTTTAAAAGCTATCCATAAAATGCTGGCTACATCTCAGATGTTGTCCTAAGGTGTTTTACATGTGGTATGGTTTAAATATTAGGTGTCCCCCCAAAACTCAAATGTGACACAATGCAAGAAAGTTTAGAGGTGAAATGACTGAGTTATGAAGGATTGATCTAATCAGTGCATTAATCCCCTGCTAAGGATTAGCAGGCAGATAACTATAGGCAAGTAGGGTGTGGCTAGAAGAGGTGGGTTGATGGGGGCATGCCCTTGGAGCTTATATTTTGTCCAGAGTGTAGCGCTCTCTCTTTCTCTTTCTCCTTCCTGGTGTGATGTCTTGAGCCACTTTCTTTCACCACAGTCTTCCAGTATGATGTTCTCCTCACTTTGAGCTCCCCAACATGAAACAGACTGTCCATGGACTGAGACCTCTGAAACTGTGATCCCCAAATAAACTTTTCCTCCTCTAGTATTATTCTTTTCAGATATTTTAGTCAGAATGGCAAAAGAATTGACTAAAACAACATGTATCATGTCATTTAGTCATTAAAACCATCCTATGAACTCAGCATCATAGTTATCCAATTTTGTAAATGAGGAAACTGAGGCAGGGGGAGGTGAAATAATTTCATATGAACGTTCAGACAATAAATAAAGACTAGTCAGTATGATAGCAGAAGCCTGTAATCCCAGTAACTCAGGAGGCTGAGGCAGGAGGATCAAAAGTTCAAGGCCAGCCTTAACAACTTAGAAAGACCCTGTCTCAAAATGAAAAATAAAAAAGGGATTGGGATGTATCTTAGTGGTAAAGCAACCCTGGGTTCATCTCTCACAATCAAAGGAGATTAAATTAAAAACCAGCAGTTTAGTGCTAAAGCCCACATTTTTCATGACTTTCTTTTATTTTCCCTCAACAACAAACACATTTAGGCCATTCCATTAAAAAATAGATGCCGATAATGATATAGACATTATTAATAGCAGGTTAAAAATTCTTCCAGTGGGATACACACTTCATGCAGATAGGACTCCATTCTGTTCCTGTTCTTGTATGCATTTCTTGTACGTAGAAACAAGAGCTAGTAAAAATTCATTAATCATCTGTTAAGATGATTTGCTAAATAAAAGGAAAAGGACTGATACTGCCAAAACTTAGATACAGAAATTTCATTTTAATTTGAAAAAGTTGGCTCCATCTTCCTAGATGAAAACATATGTTACAGTAATAAGGAAAGGTAAACCTATTGTACTACAAATCAATGCTCTTGGTTCTTTCTTTCCAACAAAATAATTTCCAATGAAATGGAAATCACAGGACTCTTCAAAGCAGCTTTTCCAGTAATATAATGCAATTAGAAATGACTACTACTACCACTATCTCTTACAGGTAGTTGCATTTATAGGAAAACAGCAAATATGAAGACCCTCAAAATAAATTAGCTTTAGTGCTATTTTTTGGTATAAAATTCCTGCTCCTTATAATTGAAAATAAATAAGATTCTTCAAAATTTTTTCATTGTCATTCCCATTCCCTTTCTCTTGAACTTCTTCTCTATATTCACATCCAGGAAAGTCCCCCTGTACCCATCCTTAAGGTCTAATTCAAAGCCCCCATCTCCCTGAAGTTCCCTGGGATAGAGGCAAAATTAATCTCTATATGCCTCCTATTTCCTCAGTCCATTGCTTGTACCATGTCAATAGTTTGTCACCTTTCATCCTAAGGTGTTATGAAAGTGTTTGTCTCCTCCAACAGAATACAAATTCTAGAAAGAAAGAGATGTACAGGCCCTATTCATGTCTGAATTAACAGATTGTTTCTCAGAGTTGGTTTTCAAAGTTTGATAACTTTATTGTCATTATCACAGTTTTTTAAAAAGTAGTAGCACAAAGTTAGATGCTTTTAAAATAATTTTATTTTTTTATTTTTTTCACTGTATTTTATGTGTATAATTATACAATATGGTGGGATTCATTGTGACATATGTGTACATAACTTGGTCACTTTTGTTCCTTAGGACCCATCATTTCCCTTTCCTCTTGATCCCTAGTCTCTTTCCTGTGCTCTACTGGTCTCTCTCAGATGACTTTCCCATTAGCCTTTTAAATGTAATCCCTGGACCTGGTCAAGAAGTGAATTAGATCTTGGGGACAGCAGTTTCACTGCAGCAGGTGTAGTGAATATCTTTCTGCATCACGTCACAAGCTTCCCAGACACAAAAATATAGCTCTTAAGAAATGTGTATTGAAGATGAAAGTCCATCTTTGTAATGGCCTTCTTTATCTATCTCCTTGTGTTCTGGCTAACAAAAAGCTTTGGACACTTCATAATGCTTGAACCACCTACAATCATGTCTCTAAAATCAGCATCATAGCAAAGTCCAGCTCTGATATATCTAGACTCCTATTAAATTACCTTTGATTTAATGTTCCATTTTGTGTTATACAAGACCACAGCAGAGATGGGGGACAGAATTCTGATTCAACTGCATTGCACCTTGTAGCAAGCTAACTGCCAAAACAGGGCAATAAAACCTAAGTGTGTATATCATGCAACAAGCGTGACTAACAGGTAGATATTTCCCTTAAATACTCAGAAGGTTTTATGATGATAAACAACAGCACAACATGGATAGAAGAGGTTTATAGTTCCTCAAATTCTTAAGCGAAGGAATTTCAATCACTTTCTAGCCTCCCATTATTGTCAGGGATTATAGTAATGCTAGGGGCAAACAAAGAATATTTTCATTAAAAAAATTGAGAACTGATTCATTTATGGATTTAATATAAAAGTAGATATTTCATGAATTCATTTGGACTACTTGGAACATTTTTTATTTGAAAGGGAGATATGAGGGTTCCATGGGCAGCTTGAATACCTTATGTAAAACCATTGTAATGATTTTTCCTTGTACATATGTTGATATAAATGGAAAAGTTTGAAAGGTCAATGCCTTGTTTATCATCAAATCCCTCTTGTCCTACCCTATTTTAATGATGAATAAAGTATTTTACAAAGAATTTTGCTAAATCATTAAATTACTTAAGTTCCACAACTATGAGGTCATAAAATTTAAAACGTGAATGAACCATAGAGATCTACAAATGTCTATTCCACATGCCACCTTGTACCAAGAAGAAGATTTGAAGTGTAATTTCAGTTTGATGATAATATTTCTGTCTTGGGTGTTTATAATAGGTACAGTCAAAATTCAATAATTATTTTTCTGTTATTATTGAAATTTTTATCAGAAATATTGTATTTCCCTCATTTATTCTTATCTTTCATTTCTTACATTATGAGTATCTTCTATATGTGAATTATTTTGCTAGGTCATGGGATACAGGATGAGAAAAATGACAAGGGTGTTGTCCACAAGGGACAGTCATCTTTGATACATCCATTTTAAACCTACAGAAGCAAAGTTGATGCATGGTGTGTGTGTGTGTGTGTGTGTGTGTGTGTGTGTGTGTGTAAAGAGAAATTGGTAAGTTTAACAGCATATGAAATGTTATTTTGGGCCAAATATTTTGCTAAAATTTCCACATATTAAGAAGTATAAATTATTAACAGAAATAAAATGACATACTTCAAAGATCTCATGCATGTATGTATAGAAAGAAGTATTGTTAAAAGAAAACACATACTAAAATAGTGATTTTCATATTAAAAGGTATATTATACATCTCTTTTGTCAAAATGCTAATTTGGATGATTCGTTACCAAATGTTAAATCTCTTTGTTTAAGAATTAATAAAATAGTATTTTTAAACTATCATGTCAAATACAGTTAAAATATATTTAACCATCTGTTCACCAAAAGAAAGTTTGGAGAATGAAGCAGGAAATTAATTTTCTGTGTTTTTATTTGGTAAGCCAACTTTTAAAGAAGTAGCATAGCTTCATTAAATGTAATTTCATATTTTACCTTACTATTCAGGGCCTGTGTCTTCCTTTTTTTGCTTTTGTTTTTAGTAACTGAAATATGTAATACAGTAATGTGAAATTTAGCAACACATAACTGGTACTTTTGAAATTAGCTTAACTTTCTCTAACATAATAATAAATAAAATTTTCTTTACTGAAAAGCCTACTTTTGAATGAAAAGTTTTCTCTAAGTAGAAATGATCAATTTCCATCTTTCTCCTTACAGATATGCTACCTGTTTGTTAAACACTTTATTTTTCAATAGTGATTTCTGATCCTATTTTTTTGATTACAAAATAATTTAAATAGTTCTACTCTATATGGGCATGGTGAGGTTTTCATACAATATTTGACATATATGAATAGAAAAGTATCACAAAATAAATCTTATCATCTTAAGAGCCCATGGAAATAGGTCAGGAAATAAGAAAACTTACATAGATAAAAAAGAAAGCTGTGGTTTTAACATGGCTTTAACCACAAAGCATGTGGTTTTCATTCAGTTCTGCAGAATGAGATCTTTCCAAGTGTAGGACACAGATGATTCCTGGTTTTATTAAAGAAACATGAGTAGAAGAATGCAATAGCAGTTGGAGCACATGTGAAATCAATTTTGCCCATTTTTACATCTGCAATCAATATGAAAGAAATAAAAATAGAATCCTTTAAGTGTATCAGCTGCTTATGTCAGTCTGTTCCTCAAACCCACTCATAGTGACTGGGGAGGCAGACAGCTTGGCATGTAGAGGCCACGTTGGAGGGAGATGTAATTAGCATTCCCTCATTGGATATAAGCCTAGGGACACCAAAAAAGTAAAGGCTTGGAGAAAAAGAGGAATGCTATTACTGCAATAAAACATCTAATGAAAGGTTCTGATATTTTCCTAGAAACCAGCAAATGATTTACAGATACTTTCTGCTGAAGTCTTTCAGTAAAGGGTCATTAATCTCCTCCACACTCTTCACATACTGAAAGCAAAGAAAGGATTTCTTGTAAGAACAACTTCATTTTGCATTTTAGCTCACGGGTGCAGACTTTGATAAGTTGTTTTCCTTTCACCTAATTAAGTTTTTCTTCTAACTCCCTCAAGTTATTTTCATCAGCATTTGTTTCAGAGAACATTTTAAGGAAGGAAGAATGAACACAACAGAGCTGGAATGGGCTCTGGTTCCTAAGAGTGTGTGCATGCTGGTGATGTTAGGCTTCTGGGGATACTGTTCTGAGAGGGAAGGCCTGCATTTTTTCTTAGTGAAAAGAATGTATTACTGATTTTAAGTCCTTTGGGTATAGGCCAAGGAGTGGGATAGCAGGGTCAAATGGTGGATCCATTCCAAGTTTTCTAAGGAATCTCCACACTGCTTTCCAGAGTGGCTGCACCAACTTGCACTCCCACCAGCAATGCATGAGTGTACCCTTTTCCCCACATCCTCGCCAACACCTGTTGTTGCCTGTATTCTTAATAAGAGACATTCTAATTGGGGTAAGATGAAATCTTAAGGTGGTTTTGATTTGAATTTTTCTTATAACAAGGGATGTTGAACATTTTTTCATGAATCTGTTGATTGCTTGTAGATCTTCCTCTGTTCATTTCCTTGGCCCATCAGCCATAAAGAAGAATAAAATTATGGCATTTGTAGGTAAATGGATGATGTTGGAGACTGTTATGCTAAGTGAGATCAGCCAATCCCCAAAATCCAAAGGCCAAATGGTCCCTCTGATAAGTGAATGATGGGGAAAGGTGGCTAGAATGGAGGAAGGATAGATAGCATAGAGGGAAGGGAGGAGTGGGGTCGGGGTGGGGGGGTAAGAATAATAACAGAATGTGTGACAGACATCATTGCCCTGTGTACATGTATGAATGCACAGATGGTGTGACTCTACTTTGTGTACAACCAGAGAAACAATAGCTGGACTCCATTTGTGTTCAATGAATCAATAAGTAAATAAAAAAAAAGAATGTATTACTGTGCAGATTGTTGACAAATGTCTTTTGCTCAGAGCTATATTCCCTCAGAAAACTAATTATTAAAGCATAAATTCAAGTAGATAAACATTTAAAATGTGACATATTACATTTATGAGTTCTATTAAAGGTCACATGATAGATATATTGTTTTATTGATTATTTCTGAGGTTTCAGAAGGTTGAGGTATACAGGTAACTAAAGGTAGGTATACAGGTATATTCAAGTAACTAATGTCAGAAATGTTCTTCCACCACAATTGATTTTGTACAAATTAGGCAAATAATGCCTTATATCCTTCTTGGTAAATTTAGGGAAAATGTTAATTTAAGTATTTCTTTCAAAATAGATCAGATCAAAAAATTATTAGTGGTTTTGAGTTTTAGCTCTATATAATCTCTATTTGTTTATATAAAATCACATTTGCAAAATGTTTCAATGATCTACTTTTCTTATATTGTCATTTTCATGTACTTTTCTTGTACTTTCACCAAAGGAATGGATTGTTCACAGTAACAGATGAGAACATGAGATGCCCTACATAATACCTCATCTTTTAGATCTCAAATGTGAATTTATTTACCCTCGAATTCTTTCCCAATTTACTATTCTAGCTATGTTACTCAATTTTTCAATATCATTTCACATTTATTTTCCCAAGGTGGAGAAGGTACTTGGAATGTGTAGTGATTCCTGCTTCTCTCATCTTGTCATTCTAACAACCTCTAAAACTTGGAAAGTCCTCTCTTGAGACCTTCATATCCAGGCCAGTAGATACGGGAAAGAATCAAGATGGCACAGTAATGTTATAACCAATTCAGCTCAAAAGAGATACAAGTTGTTGAATACAGAGTCATTTCTGCATTGTATATATTTGCTTTCACAGTTTGCAGAGTGGTTGATTGAATATATCCATAAGGAAACACATGTATTCCATTTCAGAAAAAAACATTCTTTAGTATTATATTTTAATCTAGAGTTTCTCTTGTTTATTTTCCTTGGTCTTCTCCTTTTAGTATATCAGCATTTGCATGTTGACAGGCCTGGATGGATCATCTAGTTACTTGGTAATTTTTCCCTCTTCTCCACAGTTGTGTTTGCTATATTTTTGGAAGGAGTCCCATGGCTTTAACTTCTCTTGAGTTTTTTTTTATGGTATTATATTATTAATTTTGTAGAGTTTTAAAGTCTTTTGAACATAGATTTCTCCATACTATCCTACCCTTGCTTAATGTTAACATATCTTCTTTGATCTCTTGTTGATATTGAAAATATGTTTTGACACTTATTTTGTTTTCAAAATGTTATTCTTTTTCCTAGAAGTTATTGGGGTTTTTTATTATTATTATTTATCTCAGTCTCTGCCTTTCTTAGTTGGGACTTTTCTATTTGAGGTGTGTTTACCTCATCAAATTTATGACTTGTGCAATAAAGGACTTGCTGAAATTGATCAGTAGTATTTTGGTGATTGTTGAGTGGGAAACAGTAATTTTGGTGACATGCTATAGTTTTTATTTTTAAGATTCCCCAGAACGAAATTCTCCATTTTCTTTCAGGATGATAGTCACCTAAGAAGCAGGGGAGCTGGGAATCTGAGCTTTAGGGATACAATCAATTACTTACTTTCTACATTTTCCACACAGTTCTCAACCATGCCTGGTGCCCAGCAGCCTTCTGTTTTATTCTCTTCCATGCCAACCTTGTCCTGTGGAGGAGAAGCAGGTTCACAGTCTGAATTCACTGGGGGGAACGATGAAGACTCGTAGCTCTTAAACCAATCTTCCACTAATGTTATTCAGTTTAGCTTTTCCCCACATCCCACAACTGTCAACCTGGGACAAATTTTGAAAATCTGGGGAATTCTGATAGCTAAAAAAAGTTCTGATTTTCTGCACTGTGGACGTGGAGTTAATTTCATCGCCGGATCTTTTAAATCTTCTATCATTTGACCATCTCCATTTTAGCTTCAGATTCTTTTTTCTAAAAGAGAAAAGAAAGAGGGAAAATCTTATAAAAATAGGGTACAAGGAGGAGGGAGGAGTAAAGGAAAGGTGCAATACTAAAGAATGAAATTGACCAAATTATATTGTGTACATGTATGAAGATATAACCATGGGTCCCACTATATGTGCAATTAATATTTTTTTTTTAAATAAGAAGTTGGGTCCTGTAGTGCACACCTATAATTCCAATGAGGCTAAGGTAGGAGGATCACACGTTCAGTCAGCCTCAGCCACTCAGTAAGGCCCTGAGCAATTTAACAAGAGTCTGTCTCAAAATAAGTACAAAGGGATAGGGACATGATGGGTCCTTTTTCATATGCTAATCACCTGTATATCTTACTCTGCAAAGTGTCTGCCTAGTTCCTTAGCCCATTTGTTGATTGGATTCTTTGTGTTTTCGGTGTACAGTTTTGTAAGTTCTTCTTAAATTTTGGAGATTAGTGCTCTTTCTGAAATACATGTGGAAAAGATTTTCTTCCACTCTGTAGACTCTCTTTTCACATTATCAATTGTTTCCTTTGCTGAGAGAAAGCTTTTTAGTTTGAATTCATCCTATTTATGGTTCCTTGTTTTTATTTCTTTCACTTTGGGAGTCTTGTTAAGGAAAGCCGGTTCTAAGTCAACATGATAAAGATTAGGACCTAGTTTTTCTTCTATTTGGTGAAGGAAAAGTGTTCATCATCTCTACTAATTGGAGAAATGCAAATCAAAACTACCCTAAGATTTTATCTAACTCCAATTAGAATGGCTTTTATCAATAACACAAGCAATAATAAGTGTTGGCGTGGATGTGAAGAAAAAGGCACACTCATACATTGCTGGTGAAGTTGCAAATTGGTGCAGCCACTCTGGAAGGCAGTATGGAGATTCCTCAGAAAACTTGGAATGGACCCACCATTTGACCTAGCTATCCCACTCCTTGGTTTATACCCAGAGGACTTAAAATCAGCATACTACAGTGATGCAACCACATCAATGTTTATAGCTGCTTAATTCATGATAGCTAAATTGTGGAACCAACCTAGGAGCCCTTCAACTGATTAATGGATAAAGAAGCTATGGTATATATACAGAATGGAACACTACTCAGCCATAAAGAAGAATAAAATTATGGCATTTGCTGGTAAATGGATGGGACTGGAGAATATCATGCTAAGTGAGCTAAGCCAATCCCAAAATACCAAAGGCTGATGTTTTCTCTGGTAAGTGGATGATGATACATAATGGCACGGGGGTAAGAGAACAATGAAGGCATTTTGGATTGTGTAGAGGGAAATGGGACAGGAGGGGTGGAGGAAGGAAAGACAGTGGACTGAGACAAACATAATTACCCTATGTACATGTATGATTACACCAATGGAGTGAATCTACATTGTGTACAACCATAGAAACAAAAAGTTGTACCCCATTTGTATAGAATGAATCAAAATGCAGTCTGCAAAAATAAAATAAATTTTAAAAAATTTAGAAAGAAGGGTTGAGGCTCAATGGTTAATTGCCCCTGGGTGAAAAATCCTAGCATCAAAAACCAACCCAAACAAAAAGCCTACATATAATGAATTATAACATAGGAAAGAAAAGAAATTTAAATTTTATTCTTTACTGAAATATTGGAAGTGTAAGTATCTAAACAAAGGAGAATATTGAACTATTTGGTAAACTAAGGTTCAAGAGTACCAATGAATTTTCTTAGAAAATCTTAGGGTCATAAAAAATTAAGAATATGACAATTTGACTAGATAAAAATGTATTAGTAACTACAACATTCCTTATAATATCAGAGACATCCTGAATAAAATAAAGGGTATATTTAAAAAACAAAGAAATTATTTCTTCTCTTCTGTTCCATCCTTGTAGAAGCATATTTGCAGAGCAATATATTTAACTATTTTTTGTATGTGGTTTCAACAAGAATGGATCACATTTGGAGTATTTGCTTAATCTTTTGCATTTAATAAACATAAGTATTCATAAGTATTATCTTGTATTTTACCATTGCACACTGAATATCTTAATGCCAGGAAGCTGACCTATCTAATTTGTTCATGTGTCCACAATGCCTGAGGAGTTCTGAAAGCATGAGCTCAATTAAATTTGATGAACAAGTTTAAAGTGTGATTAAATACCTCAGGGGAATATAAACACTAAAAACTTTCAAGACTCCAATGAAAAAGTTTCTCTTTGCTAGGATAGCTTTTTATATAAAATTGGCTTTATATATTTCTATTTTCACTAAAAGATCTTTGTATTTTCATCTGTACAAACCAAATTATATTTTTCTGCTCATCAAAAAGTCAGCTTAGGAAATGTCCATTTGAAAGTTATATTTGTGGGCCTAATTTGTATGGGCTCAATAAAACCATTTCAAATGTAAAAGTTATCATTATGATATATTGATCTCAGTCTCTTATTGCCTTCTTACATGCACTTTATTCTTCTTGAAAATGCCAAATTCCTAGCCTCCAATTCCTTCCTGCTACTTCAGTCCCCTCTGACCCTGAGGTTCAGAGTTCCTGTCCATAATCCTCCCTAATCTGAGGGGACAAAAAGTTATCAGAATAGATCACATAGAACTACAGAGCACAGTTCCTAAATTCACTTTACCATTTTATTTGTATCTTATTTCATAATATCAATATTTCTTGGCTCCCTCTTAATGCTAGATACCACACCTATCTTCATGATGCTTCTGTTCTTGGCAATGTAGATGGAAAGGTAAGTCAACTTTACAAATGAGATTACTTCTGATAATAATAACCACAGCTGAAGAAATACAAGAGTAATATAGAATATAAAATTTTTAACGGAGATACTTAGCTTGGATTATTATAATAGGTATTTTAGAATAGTTCATATCTCAATAAAAAAAAAGATGGAAATGAACCAGTCATTCAATGAATATTAGAAGAACATTCTAATTACATGAAACAACAAATGAAAGATCACTGTGACTATATTATTATAATTTCTGGTGAAAGCCAAAGACCTTTTAAAGAGTGTAGACTTTAGCCCAGTTTTACACTATACCTTTGCTACCATGCATAGCATGGATTGTTAATGAGAATGTAAAAAGATATCAATACTTCACATATGGAATTGTAGTGTCTTAAGCTGAGATCTTCTTGATATTTAATGAGATAAATCTATTGGACATATAATTGTAGGAGCTGCTTGATTAATCAATGTCCTGGGATCAAGGAAAATAAGAAAACTAAAACAATCCTTAAATTTTATGCTTAACACCTGGAGGATATTATAGTATATATACTGAAGTGGGAATACTTTGAGAGGGGATAACATTAGAAAAAAATCAAGGATTTATTTCTATTTGCTAATTTCCCTCTCAAATTCCACTGTCAAGTGTTCTAAACATTTACTATTTTTTTCTATTTCTTGTTTTTTCTTCTTCTTCTTTTTTTCTCTCTCTCGTTTCCTTCACTGAATTTCATAGATTACAAACTTCGTGATCTTAAACAACCCCAACAGTTGTGGAGCTGAGAATTTCAACATGTCTCACTGGCAAGCCTGCATTTATTCCTGGATGCTCTAGAAGGGAATCTATTTTCCTGCCTTTTCTAGCACTGAGAATATGTTTAACCTTTCTTTATTCATGACCCTTTTCCATCTTCAAAGTCATTTCCTAACTCTGACACCAATACCTCAGCCTCCTTATTTCACTTACAAGGATGCTTGAGATTATATTGTGACCATAGATTAATGCAGAAAAATATCCCAAGTTTAGGATCAGCTCATTGACAACTTTCATTTCATATGCTACTTTAATTACCATTGTTATGTAATGTGACATATTCAATTAGGGTGTATATATTTTTATTGCAATTATTATGCTTATCATATCCTAATTTCTAATGTATAATTTAATCACAAAAAATTCCAAAGTTTATCCAAAGCTTTCCTGCATCTTTTGAAATCTAGGCAAATATTATCTTTTATTTTGTTAATAAGGAACATGATATTGATTACTCTTATTGAATTGAATTGTACTCTAATATTTTTTGTATTGTATTCCTCTCATAGCCTAAATCAAATGCCACGTTAGGATGAGGTATCTTCTTTGTAAATATTATATTTTATTTGTTCAAATTTTGAAATGTATTTATGAATATATTCATGTAATGTTATAAGTTTGTTATTGTTCCAAAAATTCAAGTTATTCTGTTTATTGGCTTGATCTTTACTGGACTAATCCATGTCTAAAGAAATATATTTATTTCTATAATCTTCCTAGATGTGAATTAAGGTTCTTGCCAGATTGTTTTTCCTAAATTATCTCTTAATTGTCTTGAACAGGAATCCACTCAAAACTGCCAAGAAAAATCTTTCGCTAGGGTAGAATAATCAGTTGTGCTTTATCTCTCCAAAGATTGCCAATGAAGTCTATGGAAAATCAAGTAATTTATAATAACATGTATCTTCAGTCCCTCAGTCTGAAGTCATATTTTCTACAAGAGCAAACTGTTAATATTGTATACTTTTACATGAAAAACTAAAAGTCTTAGTACAAGTGGTGATTTTGTAAAAGAAAGAGATTAATAATGAGTCTTATCACTAAATTGATTCAAACAAAAAAGAATAGAAAGACTCATTTTAGTCTTAGATCTAGATCAAATTTGCCAATTAAATGTTGCTTCCCATCAGAGTCTAATTTTCATCTGAATTTTTGCTTCTCTTCCTACTTGAGTTTCAAAAAAACTTCATTTATCATTTCCCCAGGTCACTATATATTTAGAGGAATTCTGAAAAAGAGATATAAGAATTAAGGAAACAAGTTTGATTAAAGAAGTTGGGCAAGTAACCTAAACCCAACCTAACCTCAAACAAGTGTATCTGAGCTGGAGGCTGTGACCTGTCTGACTTATTTCACAAATATCTGCAAGATGACACTAATCCTCAAATCACTTCTGGGTCATCGTTGTAGCCAAATGTCTAGTTTTTCTAAAAGTGTCCCATAAGTTATTTTGTAGCTACACCAACACACTGAAGAAGGGACAAAGACAAATGTATACTTTACTTCTTTTCACCCTACACATGCAACCCAATTTAGCAAGCTCTTATTTCAGGATTTTACAAAAAGTGAAGAATTACAAGCCATGAATATAATCACAGTAATTTTATTCTAATGATCCAATACAGACCTGAAATGGTCACGGTTCAATCCCAGGAAACATTAATATTCTCTGCCGTCCTCCACATCCTTTCTAACACTGCCAACTACGTAAGAAGTAGAAAGAACCCGGGAAAGAGAAAATAGAGTCATAACCAACTATCTCACTTTTTTCTCCACTACTTTGAGGTAAGGATGGAGATTTTCTGTAGGAACTTAAATTTGTAATCAAATAAAAATTTGATTACAGCTTTAGTAATCAAAGCCTGGAGAATTTGCTAGCCCTTTCAAACCTTCGCACTCACCCAAGCATGAACCCCTCACTGAATTACTATAGCCAGTCTCATATCAGACAATGTAGATTTGAAGCCAAAATTAGAAGAGACAAAGAAGGTCATTAAATATTGGCAATGGGACAATACAATAAAAAGATATGATTGTAAATATTCATCCTCTAAATCAACATTTTATAGAACAAACATTAATGGATGTCGGGGTCTGCCCTGCCACCTCCCGCATGGAGGAAGAAAGAGTTGACTGCCAGAGGAGGATGTTGGCTGTTTTTCTCTACTCAATAAACACGCAAGAGCCAATACTCTTTTTATGAGAGGGGGTGTGACTGATCCAGGCCATACTAACTCTGGCCTCTTTATAACAACTAGTTGCCCAACTCTCTTATCTGTATACACAGGCAGGTAAAAGGGGCAAGGACTGGGAGGAGCTGCTTTTCTGATGGACAGGAAAGGGTGGAATCAGGGGAGCCATCTTCTTAGGGGGAAAATTCCAGAAGGAGACAGGGAACCACTCCCACACATCGCCACATACTTTCCAGCAGTTCCTAGAAGCCAGGCCTCTGCATCTCATGGCTCAACCTAGTCTGATTCTGCTAAATAAGGACAGCTACCCACAAATGGATATAGCTATAGTATAGATATAGCTCAGTTACAGATAACCATGAGGACACATACAGACCTCTCTCTCTCTCTCTCTCTCTCTCTCTCTCTCTCTTTCTCTTTTCTCTGTGCTTATACACAAACAACAATACCTCATGAGTAGTTAAAATTGCAATAATAAGAAAATGATTCTAGGTTGAATTGTGTTATTGTGTTCCCCCAAAATATTTGTTAAAGTTCTGACCCCCACTGTTTAAAATGACCCTTATTGTTTGAAAGAATGTCAATGCAGATGCAATTAACTAAGATGACACCATATTGGAGGAAAATGTGTTCCTAACACAATATGAATGCAATCCTCATAAGAAGAGGGAAACAGGTACAGATACAGAGGGAAGAATGTCATGTGATTACAGAAGCAGAACTGAAGTAGTATGGTTGCAAGGTAGAAAATGCCATGGATTTCTTGAAAATCATCAGAAACTAGGAAGAAGGAAAGAAGGATTTTTTTTCACTACAGGTTTCAGAAGGATCATGGTCACACTGACCCTTTGATTTTGGACTTTTAGCCTCCTGAACTGTAGACAATGAATCTCTATTGCTTTAAGCTGCCAGTAGTATTTTGCTATGCAGTAGCCCTAGGACACTAACACACTATCCTTTATCCAAAATCAATTAATAATTTTTTAAAAGACTATCCAAAATTAAAATAGTCAAATATTCCTTTAAAGGTCAGATTTAAATAATTATACTTACTACCTCCAGTCATCAGCAAGAAAATACCCTCACAGAAAAAAAATTGATGTCATAAATAAAAATACAAATAAAGAATGCTACAGTTTGGCATTTATGTATTCAACACAACTTGTAAAACACCCAGAAATATAGGAGTCCTCCAAACCACCCTTGCTTCTAACAACTACAATTTTGTGGTCTCCCAGATCATTAAGTTTAATAATTTGCGAATACTCGGTATTCCCTGAGAGTTGCTTTACTCACATTTTATCACAATGACATAGATTAAAGATGCAGAAGAGATATTTGGGGCAGGGTTCAGAGAGCATTCAGTTGTCCTGTCTCAGTGGAGTGGTATAGAATACAATTCTCTGAGCAAGCACATGAGATGTTATGGCTGGAATGTTGCCAACCAGGAAAGACCGCCTGGGACCCAGGTTTTTCTTTGGGGTTGTGTCTTGTGTTCATGTGGACTGCCCACATGACTGCAGTAGTTTCAAGCCCCTCCAGTAATTTCAGATTCTCAAGGTCACACCCTAAATCTTGTTAGTTTAGACTATGTGGCATGGGCCAAAAGCCTCAGGTAAATTAAAGGGAATTACTCTTAAAAAGCAAACTTCCAAGGGCTTAGGCATTTCTTCCCAGAGGCAGAGGGCAATGCACCAAATATTTCCTTGCGCAAGGTCAATTCTTTACTCCAACAATGATCTTTATTTTGATGCTTAGAACATGAACTACAAAGACTAAGAGGAGCCTATTCTCTTTGCTCACTTAGCTCTTACTAATCCTTCAGGTCTACCATCCCTTGGAGACCTTTCCTAATCCAATTAAATAAAGACAATGCAGAGATAGATCAGGGTTTATTCAGTGCCTCAATGATATCAATGCATTCTGTCTTCTCCACCCTTTCAAATTGATGACCTAATGTCTATAGATTATGATAACAAAATGGTTGCCACAGTTACACAGCGAGCAGCCTAGCAAGAAGAGGAGGCCTGACCAAGTCTTCTCCTTGAGGAGTTGAGATTGTCAGTCCAGGAATGTTACATCTCCAAGATATCCGGGTTTTCAATGGGGTCAATCTAATGACTGCTCATAGCAGCAAGATAAAGAAGGAAAGTATGTAGCCACCAAGGAAGAGTGAGACTATGGTTTGCCCCAGGGAAACATTGCTGGGTGTCTGCAAAGGCCAAACGTTTTCCCTGATAAGTGAATGATGATATAGAATCTGGTTGGGGGGGGGGGGGGGAGAGGGGGAAAGGAGGAACTTTAGATTATGTGGAGGGAAATGAGGGGGGGAGGGGATGGGGGTATGAAAAATAGTGGAATGAGACAAACCGCATTACCCTATGTACCTATGTGATTAACAAGAATGATATGAATGTACATCATGCACAACTATAGAAAATGAAAATTTGTACCCCATATGTGTACAATGAATCAAAATGAAGTCTTTAAAAATAAAAATAAAAATAAATGAATTTGGCCTCCCGTTAACAATGGAAAATGGGAAAATAACTCTTGGAAAGGTTCTTATGGTAACTGTCACATACTTTTTCCATTCAGTGTTGAATACTTGATGAATCTTGGATACACAAAGTATGAATAAATAGGTGGACTAGGTTATAAAGAGAGTCACCTTTAGTATCTTTTCAAAAGTAACAACCCTTCTTTTACTTATTAATTTAAATGACTTCCTTCAAATTGTTTAATGGAAGCCTGGTGGGTTTTTTTTTTTTTTTCCATCTGTAAAATATTCTGGAATGTAGCAAAGGTTAAAAATAATACAGATGTATAAAAGTTTCCTTTCCATATCTGCTCTAAAGTGCATGTTTCCTGATATGAAGAAAAAATGCAAAATCATACCTTATAATGTTATAATGTAGGTCAGTTGAACCAGGAAACTATGTTTATAGAAGCAAGTATCATCGGGCAGGGCACTTTGTGACCTGTGTTTAGGTTTCAATTGGCTTCCATGTGACTGATAGTGCAAGGACAATCTCATTCTAGGAGGGAAGCTGCCTGTGCTGGCAGGTGTGTGCCACAGTTTATCGTTCGAAACTCCATCACCATTTTAGCTCTCTGTCATCCTTGTGTTCACTCAGGGTTCAGTGAATCCATTGAAACTATTCCAATTTTTTTTAAAAAAATAAATTTTAGTAATATTGGAAAGGTAGAGCAGATCCTAGAGCCATAATTTACACCACCAAATAAAACTTGCCAACTTTACTTTTATCCTTTGATTCAAGGAAAGCAATGCCTTGTACACAGAACCATCATGTGTTATATGCCAGCAACATAATTAGACTAATTGAGGTTTGTTCTCTAAAAAAAAAAAGTTATATTAAAAATATCAAGGACCGGGTGCGGAGGTACCTGCCTGTAATCCCAGCACTTCGGAGGCTGAGGCAGGTAGATCACAAGTTCAAAGCCAGCCTCATCAGCTTAGAGAGGCCCTAAGCAACTCAGTGATACCCTGTCTCTAAATAAAATACAAAATAGGGCTGGGGATGTGGCTCAGTGGTGGTGTCCCTGGGTTCAATCCCTAGTACCAAAATAAATAAATAAATAAATAAATATCAAGGAACTAATAAAAGTGCATTATGAACTGTCTGCTGTTTAGTCTAGATCGTGTGTCATGGCTTACCAGTTGCTTGAGAAACTCTTAGCCTGAAAATTTGTGTGCAGTGATTCCTATATTAATGTGTAAGACTGATGTGGAGCTGAACTATTCCAGAACTAAATCTAATACCAGGAACACAGAAGTGAGATCTGTGGAACATGTAATCCTGTGTAATCCTGTGTGGTTTCATGGTCATTGAGGATGGCCATATGATCTGGCTCACTGGATGAAAGTACTAAAGGAAAGCTGACTCAGAGTTCCCCTGTCGTGCTAAGTAAGAGGCACACACTGACCTGTCCTTGATGCCCATTAAACCAGGTGTCCTCAAGAGGTTAAGGAAGTCACCAAGGAGTTTTCACTACTTTACTAAGGGTTGCATTATCAGGCTTATCATTTTGACTTAATATTTTACTTTAAATAACTGAACTCCTGCTATCATAGTGGATATACCTCCAAACTTTTGATTCTTGACGACTCATTAATCTCCCAAAAGTTCCTAGATGATGTAAGAATAACTACATTTACTACAACCAAAATAAAAACCCAGACTTTCAACTAATACAGAAGTGCTATGAAAAAACAAATTCTTCTCTGAAAACATGCAATGTCTTTACATACAAGGCATCTTTTTTCTCCCAAGTCTGTTTTGTTAACCGGACACCATTATAATCACACACCAAGCATTTGAAATATTCATATGAAAAGCACAGCAAAATTGCAAGTACACAGTAATGGATATTATTTTTACTTTAAAGACAAAGAGATTGTGACTTCTCTTTAATGCAACTTCCTATTATACTCCTCTCCCATCATTTCCAATACTATTATAATGAATTTCTAGAAAAATTATTTTCATGGGTACTTCTTAAGAATCTTAAAATGGCATGT
The DNA here is from genome assembly GCA_020662805.1 of Glaucomys volans. NCBI lineage: Eukaryota > Metazoa > Chordata > Mammalia > Rodentia > Sciuridae > Glaucomys > Glaucomys volans. The sequence goes on from JAJEJO010004927.1 coordinate 97,738, forward strand.
TTGATTTTAGAGCAAGCTATTTTTACTCTTATGACTCTCAAATAAATCAGGAATCAGAAGAAAAATCACTTATTCTTTATTAGATACTCTACATATATTAAGCTGCATAAAAATCACATTGGTGCATGAAATGCATTAAAATTCTCTAGTTAAAAAGCAGGTGATCTGTATGGAATATGGTTTTTCTCCTTGTTATACTTTTCTTTAAAAACAGATGTGTTAAGTGCCCTATTAGAGCCAGGGTGATGCCCAGGCAATCCTGGGTGGATGACAAGAGCTCTACTTACCACATAACTTTCTTTCAGTCTCAGAAGTGGCAGAAATATGATATACTAAGTAAACCATTAATCTGATCCTTAGGATACTGGAGAATTTGAGCAATAAATGAAAATATAATTTTCTAAAATATACTCTACTGAGGCACAGTTCCTCAAAGAGTTCAAAATAGACTAAAATTTATGATCTGTGGAGATCATAAACCTTCTTTAGAGATTAAATACATATTAAAATTGTAAGGCCTCAAGAGTCTCTGAAACAAAAAAGTACTGTATACAATAAAATTTGTTACTATATGTAAGGTCAGGCTGGGGTAAATTGATCCAACCATGGTAACAGGAGAACAGACAGCCAGATGTAAGTCAAAAACAAACTTATTGGGGGACGCTCTTGGGCAAGGTTCTCTGGTCCAGCAGGTTGCTGTGCTGGAGAGATCCCACCTGGCCTCTAGGGAGCTGGGTTTTTCTAACCCCTGGGTGCTGGAGGGGAAGCTTGAGAAGTTCGTGTCCTCCTGGGATTGGCTGGAGTTGTTTGTCAGAACCTGATTGGTTACTTCGGGCATTCGCAGGTTACGTTGTTTCTCTGCGCATGAGGCTGGTTGAGGCCCTGCCCCCATCCTGATTCCCCGCAATAGCTCCTTCAGTGGCCCTAGGGATACATTGTTTCTTAGGGTGTGCAGGTTGCTTGATGCCCTACCCCCATCCAGTCGCTTTGTACCGCCCTAACACTATACGTTATGGTTTTTCATCTTTACCTTTGTTCAGCCTCACATTCAACACTATCCAGCGTAAACAGGGACTCAAAGAACTTGTTTTCAGAAAAAAACTAAAATAAGGTGAATATTAGTGAAGATTAAATCAAACCATATTTTTTTTTTTTTTTTTTTTTATTTTTTTTTTCAAACACTGTTTTTAGTTGCCTGGCAGAACATTTAATAAAAATTGCCAAAGCCATTGTGGAGTAAAGTATGCTGAATAAATATCTCTGAAAGAAAAAAGCAGGGACATGGATACCCTCACATGGGTGGGAGATACCAGGATAATATTGGCAAACTATTTTGTTGATGTGACTTATTTTTTTCCTGAAAAGATGATTACCAAGACACTGTTGAGTTTTCTAATTGTTAGTATATCTATAATATAATGACCCTATAAACTTCTCTTTCCATCTTATCTTTTATTTTATCATATTTTGTTGATTTATGATACAGATAACATAGTGTTTGTGTATATTTATCATTACTTTCGATATGGCTCCATGCATTCTAATATTTTTATTAAGAAGTAATATAGATACTTTTAAAAGTTACCTGTGCTGTTACCTGTGCTGTTTAACTCCTGTATATCCTACATGATTTTTATCTGTACAATTACCAGCACTTAAATATATTAATTTATTTCAGTCATTATATAGCAATTTCTTGGTAAAAACACTTGGAAATAGTATGATTTTTCTTCAGCATTTTTAAGATATTTGTCATTTTTGAGTGTCATCATGGACTTAGAATCTTTTTATAATCAATTTAATACAATTGGCTCCAATTACTATTTTCTTTTTTATGAAGCTCAAAATGTCATTATAGGGCAAGTATGAACTTTGCCACTCTGATACTTTCATTCTTATTGTCAGTATTTTAGGATCTTTGATTGTATATTTGCTTACTGGCAGTAATAAGATATCTCTGGGTTATCTTGACTTTCTTGTTCCAGTAGTTGACTTTGGGGTCTCTTTTTGAGGATCATATTAGAGGTCTTAATCTGGGGCTAAGATATGTTGAAAATAGCTCCTCCTACACACATGTGGAAGGCAGGGCAACTCCACAAGTTTCAGAAATTATTTTCATGTCTGAAAAATATTTATTTTTACATCACAAGGTTATATTTATTTGTCTAATTTAATTTCAAATTTACAGATTTACTGTCTTTTCCTATTATCAGGTTTACTCCAAGCCCTTCTGAGTTTTGTTAACAGTTTATTGCTTTTTTTTTCTTTTAGAACTTTTAAAAATAAACTTTAATATATTTGGGGATTTATTTTTTAATGTCTATTTTTCTTAATGTCAATGAATGTTCATTAATTAATGGTTTATTTCCCCTTTGTACCTCTTAAAGACTTCAATAGCTGGTGTGATTCCATCCTGTGCATCTCTTCTCTAGGGCAGTGACCTATTTTCTGTCCGCCTTCTCTCCCACGATGTGCGTGCTACCACCCCGTGGAAGATTTGATGGATATGGACATGAGCCCCATGAGGCCCCAGAACTATCTTTTCGGTTGTGAACTAAAGGCTGACAAAGACTACCACTTTAAGGTGGATAATGATGAAAATGAACACCAGTTATCCTTAAGAACGGTCAGTTTAGGGGCTGGTGCGAAGGATGAATTACACATTGTTGAAGCAGAGGCAATGAATTATGAAGGCAGTCTCATTAAAGTAATGCTGGCAACATTGAAAATGTCTGTACAGCCAACAGTTTCCCTTGGGGGCTTTGAAATCACACCACCTGTGGTCTTAAGGTTGGAGTGTGGTTCAGGGCCGGTGCATATTAGTGGGCAGCACTCAGTAGCTGTGGAGGAAGATGCAGAGTCAGAGGATGAAGAGGAGGAGGATGTAAAACTCTTAAGTGTATCTGGAAAGCAATCTGCTCCGGAAGGTGGTAGCAAGGTTCCCCAGAAAAAAGTAAAACTTGCTGTTGATAAAGATGATGACGATGACGAAGATGACAATGACGACGATGATGATGATGATGATTTTGATGATGAGGAAGCTGAAGAAAAAGCTCCAGTGAAGAAATCTGTTCAAGATACTCCAGCCAAAAACGCACAAGAATCAAACCAGAATGGAAAAGACTCAAAACCAACAACACCAAGATCAAAAGGTCAAGAATCCTTCAAAAAACAGGAAAAAACTCCTAAAACACCAAAAGGACCTAGTTCTGTAGAAGACATTAAAGCAAAAATGCAAGCAAGTATAGAGAAAGGTGGTTCTCTTCCCAAAGGGGAAGTCAAGTTTATCAATTATGTGAAGAATTGCTTCTGGATGACTGACCAGGAGGCTATTCAAGATCCCTGTCAGTGGAGGAAGTTTCTTTAAGAAAATAGTTGAAACAGTTTGTTAAAAATTTCCGTCTTATTTCATTTCTGTAACAGTTGATATCTGGCTGTCCTTTTTATAATGCAAAGTGAGACCTTCCCCTACTGTGTTTGATAAATGTCCAGGTTCCATTGCCAAGAATGTGTTGTTCAAAATGCCTGTTTAGTTTTTAAAGATGGAACTCCACCCTTTGCTTGGTTTTTAAGTATGTATGGAATGTTATGATAGGACATAGTAGTAGTGGTGGTCAGACATGGAAATGGTGGGGAGACAAAAATATACATGTGAAATAAACTCAGTATTTTAATAAATTAAAAAAAAAAGACTTCCATAACTGTGCAGCCATGATAAAACAAAGTAGCAATTATTAAAATTTTCTGTGGTCATTGAAAATAACTCACAACTCAAAGTTTTATGCATTTTAGTTAATAATTTAATAATTAGTCTTAATAATAATAAGTATAAAATATAGTTTGGATTGAATATAGTCATCAGATTTAGATGTGACATTGAAACAAGGGGCTTTTGAAATGCAGTCAGGCAGGATTCCCAGAGGACTGAACAGGAAGCAGCTCCCACCCATAGCGGTGACTTGTGATTGTCTGGAGAAAGCCTGAATCATGACCATCAAGGAGTAATATGATTGATCACAGAAAATAGCCCCAAATTTCTTTTAATTATAATGTCTCTAGAATTAAAAATATAAAAGTTTTGAGAAAAGTGAGAAAGTTGATGTTACACAATGAGCAAATAATTTAGAAACCAATGAGATGCCCTAAATTCTCAGTTGTCTTTGCAACTAACCATTGAAAAGTACATTTTGAAACAGTGAAAAATATCCTCACAGATTGGACGTTAAGCAACCAAAGAACCATGCTATGATATTCATTGTAGGCATGATGATGTGAATAATGAAGACTTTCCTTCGTGTGCACAAAGGGTTATCATTGTCAATATGAAAGAAAATAAATAAACAAAATGGTTTTGATAATTTCTAATAAGGGTAAACATTTGAATAATATTCATTATTACTGCGATCAGCTTAATCAGAGTGTTGACAAATCCACAGAGTGATAATGATATATTAGATTTATATAATAGCTTGAAATTGTGATTCTGTAAACAGATGATCATCATTTTTTTTTCAAATGCATAAAAGTATTGAAAACCAAAGTATTTAACCTCTTGCATGTAAATGAAGCTTCTATTAAATAAACTGACTGTCTTGTTTGGTTAATTTTAAATTGCTTCTCAAAAATGTAAGTGAGTTCTAAAATAAGACATCATTTTCTTGGGTCTTAGGTCTTTTCCTGAGGAAATTATTTGCAATTTTCCTACATCAATTTTAATGATTGATACTGATTTGTCTGCTTCTAATTGTGTGAACATCAATCTTGTTGCAAAAGAAAAGGTATTTAAAAATTAGATTTTTGTCCTGGAAATCACCTCTTGTAATGAAAACTGATTGATAGCTAGTTATATATCAATAAAAGTTGTTTTCATTTTTAATCTTACAATCAACATTAAAACTTGTAATGTCAGTTAAGTGAAAACACATGGATCATATCTAGATACTGAAAAAGATGTTGACACTTTATTTAGAGAAGAGTGTTTACTTCAGGGACAGCTTTAATAAATGGAATAAACATATTATGGGAAAGTAGGGAATACTGGGAAGAAAAGAATATGTTAAAAATAGCATATTCATGTTGACTACGACTACGAATTAGCAGATGTTTTCCTGAGAAGAAAAGCTAACTCCAAAATGATGTAAACACATTTTCAAATAAACTGTGAAAAACATTTAAGAGGAAAATCTTCAACTGTAAACCTTACTAATCCATAGCAGAAACCATTTCATAAATCACCAGTTTCTGAAACTTATATTTCAATAGGAGTAGGCAGGTAAGGCCCCACAGCCCAGCTGAACTGTTCTTATCCCTCCCAAATGGAAAGGTCAGATATGGAATGTGGATTACACTGTCTTCAGAGTTTGTGTGGGAAGGTGTTGGTGAAATGGCAAGCTTACTCCTGCTAAAGAATTTCCACGTAGCCTTTTGATTTTAATGAGGGATTAGAATGCTTTCCTAGTTCTTGATTTGAAGGTGGATAGCCTGCTCTTTTTAGGTAGGATATTTTGAAGCCATTGGAACTATTTTTACTCACATTTTTTGAAGTAATATTTTCAATACCTGTCATACTGAAGTTTCAGTGAGTTAAGTTTGGAAGAAGGCAAAAAAGTACTTTTTGGCAAAGTGAGACTACTCACAAAATTTATGCGACAGAGATAAAACTAACTGATGATATACAGCTGAAAAAGAAGGTTGAATTAAAATCATAAAAGGAAAAGCCTGAGTATAACATTCAAATGTACTATGGTATTACTTTAAGACTAGAGTATCAGGCTGGATAATAAACATAAATGAAAATATCTTTCATTGAGCAATAGCCATCAAATTCATAAAAGGTATATTGTGCATTTTTCACAGAATAACTGAGCTCCGAGAATGTAGTTAACCTGGCCAGGTACAAAGTTATTAAGAGGTTAAGTCAGCAGAAAATGTTTTCAGCATCTTATGTTGGCATGACTTATGCACATATAATTGACCATATATCTGATCAACTTTTACAAGTAGGATGGGAATTCCTAGGTTTTCCTGACGCTGTCCCAGATTTAAGATGGGTGTGAAGATCTCATGGTCATAATTACGATATGTGCCCCTTTTTTCCTTCTTCCTTCCTCCCCTCCTTTTCTATTTTCAGTACTGGGAGTACCTGGGGCACTCTACCACCGAGATATACACCTCCAACTCTTGACTTTTTACTCTGTGACTTTGGTCGTCCTAAATTGCCCAAGCTAGCTCCAAACTTGGAATCCTCCAGCCTCAGCTTCATGAGCAGCTGAGATTGTAGGCACACACCACCATACTCGGCATATCTACCTGTCTTCATGGTAGACTGATACTCTTAATTACTTATGTTCAAAGACATAGTGATTTCCCAGACTGTTGTGACCTGAAGAAAAATGAAATTGATGATGGCAGTTGTTCCCTTCTAGAAGCATACAGTTAAGGTACTAGCTGCACTGAAAATATTGTCACCCTGGACTGTCCTGTGCTGATGACATTTCTCCTCATGTGTTATATTAAAGATAAATATTAGTTTTAATTCCATAATATATATGAAAATATGGCATTCATTCTAGTATTTCAAGTACAAATTGAGGCTTAGAGAAGTAAGGCTTCTGAAGTGAAATGATAAAATAATATTAGGGCTAAATGATTTTATTCACCTCCTGGAATAAAGGAAGAGAAAAATGTAAACTCTCACTACTCATTTTTTGGATAAAAACATCAACTAACTATGTCATAGATAGGTAGCATTTCACCTTTTGATTAGATTAAGACTACCACCTATATTCTTATAGCCATTGCACAATTCTCCACTGATTATTTTGATTTAATTTCTAATATAAAAGAATCCTTGTAATAGGGTCCACCTCCACATTCCTAGATACATTTCAGATTTATATGCTTAAACTCTAAATTTAAATAGTACATTTAAATATGAGATGTTTATAACTTGACATACATACGTGGTCTTTAAACAGAGTTCTAACAAATCTGACTGACTCTACATCAACATAGTGTATGCCAGAGCTTCTCAAGCATTGTGTATGTGCATCTCCTGCTAGTGTTCTTAAAAACCTGATTACAATTCAGGATGAGTGGGGAAAGGTGATCAGTTTTGTATTTCCTACCTAGTTCGAGGTGCTGTGGATGCTCTGGTCTGGGAACATATATCAAGTAGTGAGTTTCCCATCTAACTTTGCATTCCAGGGAGTCCTTTCCTCTGAAGAACTCTTTCTTCATCCACTCATCTTCCAAAATAACATACTTCAAGAGGAGTAAAAATTGAATATATTATGAACACAAGTAAAATTAACTCAGGAAATCTGAACTGACATATCTTATTCATTTTAAATAGATTAGAGTGAGTTAGTTAAGAGTACAAGACAGGATGAGGTTTTACTGAATTGAATTATTATAATGATTTTTTGTTTGGAGGCCTGTCTAGTAAAACAGTAATTTGATGAGAAAGGTGCAGCCAAACATTTCTCAAGGCACCTGAAAATTTCATGAAATTTAAGTCTTTTTTTCTAACCCTCTTCCTCAAGAAAAGTTTCACAGGAGAGTCTGGCTATTCCAGGAATTCAGGAAGACTTGCATATATTTAATGTCTCTCTGGGAAGTATGATGGGTCACCTAATTATTTATAAATATTTCTCTGTATTTCAACAATTGTATAAAGAACCTTTCATGCTTTGACTTATATTTGCACCTACCATTGCAATTCTATTCTAATTATTTTCAACATTAATTATTTTGCTTTTTCTTTAAGTATATAAAATAACAGTGTAACATTATCATTGTTAAGATACAATAGGATGGAATGCAATCTATTATCTTAAGAAATGAAAAATGCAGATTGATGAAATACCTTTTTTAGAAATAGTTGCTACCTAAATTTGCTTAAAAGAGTTTGTTTTGCATTATAAATGTCTTTGTCAGTTGGCTTATATTGGTATTGTCAACTCTCTTGTCAATGTGGAGTAACTTGTTTGTAAGCTAAATTGTTAATACATAAAATGGTTTATATCCAGTTGTTACTTAGCAATTTATTTTCTCTAATTGCAAATTTTAAATAATAGCATATGTGCTCCTCCAACACTGTAAAAGTGTCATATGCTATTGTCTTAATTCATTCAAACTGTGAATGTGAATATCATAGACTAAGTAGTTTACACAAAAGAAAATTTTATTTTTCACACTTTTTGGAGGCCAGAAGTACAAGAAAAAGATGACAAAAGATTAGGTGTCTGGTGAGGGTCAGCCTCCTGGTTCATTGACAGTCATTTTCTCACCATCTTCACACAGTGAAAGAGACAAACAAACTCCTCAGACTTCTCTTATAAAACTACTGATCCCATTCTTGGGAACTCTGACCTCGTGACCTAATTTCCTAGGAAAGGTGCCACTTCCAAATACCGTCACAATGGGATTATGTTGTCATATATCAATTTTGGGGGAGAAGCATACATTTACTCTATAGAAGTTATTTGAAAGAGAGTCATAGGGCATTATAGAAAACAGAGCAAAATTTACTCAGAAAATTAAAATAGCAGTGACACGTAAGCCAGCTATCCACTACTGGGTATATATCCAACAGAAATGAAATCAGCGGTGAATTGACATCTGCACCGCCATATTCATTATATCACAACTCACGATAGCTAAGAGATGGAACAACCCAAATCCCCATCAACTGATAAGTCGATAAAGAATATGCAGTAGGTACACACAATGGAATATCATTCAGCCACAAAAGGAAAGAACTCCTGTCATTTTCAACAGCATGCATTGGACTGGATCAGTAAGCTAAGGGAAACAATCCAGGCATAGAAAGATAAGTGCAACACAAGGTCATTCATATGTGGAGTCGCAAAATGCTGATCTTCTAGAAGAATGATAGTTTCAGTGGGCTGGAAAGTTTAGGCAGGAGGGAAACAAGGGCAAAAATTGACCAGGCAAAAGATGGTGCCCACCTGTACTCCCAGCTATTTGAGCAGTTAAAACAGAAAGATTGTAAATTTGAGGTCAGTCTGGGCAACTTAGCAAGATTATGTCAAAAAATAAAAAGGTCAGGGGATATTGCTAAGCGATAGAGCACATATGAGTTCAATCCTCAGTACTGGGCAGGGGTGGGGGAAAAGGGTGAATAACGATCAATGGGTACTAAGTTTGAGTTAGGAGTAAATAGTACTGGTGTGCTATTCATTGCATAGTAAGTAAATGACAACAATAAACTGCATATTTCAAAAAAGTAAAAGAAAGTAGTTTGAATGTTTTCATCATAAATAAATGATAAATCTTTCAGGAAGTAAATGTTTTAAACATGATTTAAACATTATAGATGTTTAAGAGTCTTAAATAATATATCATTATTTCCATAACATTGAATACTGATAAGAGGTAAAATAGTTATGGACAGTCAAGATGTGGTCATGTTGAAAATGCTTTATGTCAAAAAATAGTGTTTCAGTCAATAATCTGAGGGTCAGTAATATCAAATTGATCCTAACACACATATATTGACTTGAAATGTTAGTTTTCCTTAATCTAGATCGTATTAAGGCAACCAACTGCATTTGATGCCATATTATATGACTACCTCATAACAAGTTTTTGAAAGTTAAAAAAAATCACAATCATAGTTCAATGAACTGTGGGCTCACCTTGGGGTGTCTCTCCTTCCTCTGCAGGGCATGCACATGAATCCAGGTACCCTCAGCAAAATTGATGCACTCTGACAAGAGGAATGTCCTCTTCCCATTACCCCCAATGTCACAAAGTACTAGGCAGCTGAGTATTCTAGGTAACTGTTCCAAAAATAGATATTAAATCAAGATGATCATCTGCATAAATCGTCTGAATCTTAATGATAATGTTGTGCTAAAAAATTTACCTATAAGGACAGAGATCATTATTCACCTTCGACTGCCACATACAATCACAATGCACTTTCACAAAATTGCCAAGACCCTGACTTGCCTACTGAGGATAATTAGAAAGTATAGGAACACATGCTTTTTTATTCTTGCTAACTCTATATGAATCTTCTAAAAACCTGCTCCCAACAAATACTCTGTGAGGCTATCGTATTTTTCTCAAGCCAACTGGCAAGAAAATAAATAAGTAAAATAAATCCCGTCAGTTAGATGGTAATTTCAGATTTTGTAAATGGTAAGATGAAAAATCATCATCGGATAACCTCAAAATCAACTCTAAATCCATTTTATATGTACAATTCTTCCAAACCACGTTGCCTTAAAATAACTAATTTTCACTAGATTAAATAGTCCAAACAAGATGATTGTTTCTTCTTCCAGAAAATTCATTGCATAACACTCACCAAGAAATTATTAATTCTTGGTAAAAAATGGGTTTAAGAACTAATTATTGAACATTTTACTCAAATTATTCAGAACAAGTCTTAATATCCAGTTAATATTCCTGGTGGATGTTTCTAGCAGCATTTGGACACAAGTGGACAGTGTCTGACCAGTTTCTTGCCTGGGGAAAATCCACAGACATCATGTTCTGTCCACACTCCACTACTGTGCTGTGGGCTGAAATGATTTTTTCTTTCAATTATTTCCCTTGCACTTCTGTAGAAAAGTTAATAATTAAAATCAGTGATATTAAATTTTTTTACAGGAGAACATGCTCAGGGAAATAAGTGAGACTCGGAAAGTCAAGGATTGAATGTTTTCTCTGACATGTGGAAGTGAGGGGGAGATAGAGAGAGAGAAAGGAATAGAAAAGGGAAGCAAAAGGGTATCTCACAAAAATAGAAGAGAGACCAATAGAGTACAGGAAAGGAATTGCTAGAGAGGAATAAAGGAAGGGAGGGCATGGGGAAGTACTGGGGTACAAAGTTTACCAAATGATGCTACGTCCTGCACAAATATACCACGCAATGAGTCACTCACACATAAGCATAGTGATAATGTACTAATTAAAATACATACACATATATAATGATAATGTACTAATTAAAATAATAATAATAATAATAATAATAATAATAATAATAGAATGGAGACCACTAAAGTAGAGCAAGTGGATCAGGAAAAGGGAAGCAAAGAGGAAAGGGGGAGGTATTGGGGTAGGAGACTGAGCAAAT
>JAJEJO010004927.1:113850-148680 GCA_020662805.1 Glaucomys volans
GCATAAATAGCCTTTACAATGTTAAGGAATGTCCCCACTATCCCTATTTTTTCTAGTGTTTTGAGCATGAAGGGGTGCTGTATTTTATCAAATGCTTTCTCTGCATCTATTGAAATAATCATGTGGTTCTTGACCTTAAGTCTGTTGATGTGGTGAATTACATTCATTGATTTCCAGTTGTTGAACCAACCTTGCATCCCCGGGATGAAACCCACTTGATCATGGTGCACTATCTTTTTAATATGCTTTTGTATGCGATTCGCTAAAATTTTGTTAAGAATTTTTGCATCAATGTTCATTAGAGATATGGGTCTGAAATTTTCTTTCCTTGATGTGTCCTTCTCTGGTTTTGGTATCAGGGTGATATTAGCTTCATAGAATGAGTTTGGAAGGGTTCCCTCCTCCTCTATTTCATGAAATACTTTGAGGAGTATTGGAATGAGCTCTTCTTTGAAGGTCTTGTAGAACTCGGCTGTGAATCCATCTGGTCCTGGACTTTTCTTTGTTGGTAGGCTATTGATGACTTCCTCTATTTCATTGCTTGAAATTGATCTATTTAAGTTGTGTATGTCCTCAGCTGAGATTTACCCGGGAGCGGAGCTGTTTGCCGGCCCCAGCGGAGAATTTGGGCCCGTGGCGCCATTCTCCAGATTCCCTGGCGGAGAGTCTCCATTTTGACCTCGCTGAGGCCCCGGACCTAAGCCCACCCCTTTCCCGGGGACACAGCGCTGTGGCTTCAGCGCTGCGGCTTCAGCTGAGACAATACATTTTTAAATGCACATTAAATATAAAATACAAGTCTTCGTGCAACAGATAGTTAAAATTTTCACTTTCTTAGAAGAAATTTATATGTAATAAACGAGTGATCCTTTATGTATCATTTTGAACCTTTTCTTGGAACATTTGTTAAACACCTCTCAGGCATGGGATTTATACATTTACTCATTCACTAAGCGTTTAAGAGACCCTGTAGTTCAAGGTAATACACAGAAACACAAAACATGCTACTTTCCCCCAAAATGCTTACACTGAGGTAGAAAAGTAAATCTAAAGTAATATATATTAAAATGCTGTATTCTTTATTAAATGGTATATTAAAAATGCAACAATTCACCTACAAAGTTTCATGGGAATAGAGCAGAGATAGAATGGTTCCAATAAAAGGTCCTTCTAAATGAGAAAAGTGAATGTGTATAAATTAGGGAAAGCAAATGTAAGAAGCTCACTGCTGACAGAAGGGCAGTGCAGATATGCATAATGCATGACTTCTTTGAAGAGTGAATGTGGAGAAACAGTGGAAGATGAGGACAGACAGGAACTAAATGACCGAGGTCCTTCAGTGAAATGTTAAATGATATGCATTTTAGACCAAGGCAGAAGAAGAAAATGACCAAATTGGATTTTAGAAAGAACATCATGAATTCATGTGCCAGAAACTTAGATACTTATCTACTGTGCATAGAATGAGAGGAGGAGGTTAAATTTCCTAGTGAGTTCCAAATATTACATTACACAATCTTATAGATTAAAGGGAAATTATGTTTGCTGGCTTTTAATTAATTCAAGAAAATGAAATCAAACCATTTATATAAAATCTTATTTTTTTTTCTTTGTACCTGGGATTTGAACCCAGGGACACTTAACCACTTAGACACATCTCCAGTCCATTTTTTATATTTTATTGAGAAACAGCGTCTCTCTAAATTGCTTTAGGGCCTTGCTAAATTGCTGAGACTGGCTTTGAATTTACAATCCTCCTGCCTTAATCTACGGAGACCCTGGGATTACAGGCATGCTATGTAAAATCTTAAGTTTAGAATTTTGATCTACATAGAATTTCAAATTTTTATTATATTGAGATATTTTGGTTCATCCTTATTTAACTAAAATCCTCACATTTCCCTTTGAAAAAGAAAAACAATGACAAGACTTTTATCATATAGTTTAGAATGATTTGGCAGCAATACTATGTACCAAAGTTGAAACATACATCTCTTGTAGTTATAGGAAAACAAGTCAGCCATAAGGTTTCTGGTGAAAAAGATTTGGTGTATTTTTCCAGTAGGCCTAAAGTTCTACTGAAATACAAGTGAAATCTTAGACTTCACTGATGTGCCATGATCAAAAGCAAAAAAAAACATACTTTGGAAAATAAAAAGACACATGTAATTATTGTTCGATATATGAAAATATAGATTATCTGTCATAATTCTTAAACATAAATAAATAGAAACTGTGCATAAAATATTTATTTTTTAGATGTTAAAGTTTTAATATGGAACAAACTAACAGTGAAGAGCAGAGAAGTATTTTTGATCTCTTTTGAGTCAACAGGAATACTCCATGCACAGGGACTGTGGTCCTACCACCGTGGATCTGCATACAAGCAGCATGTGTCATGCATTTCTCAGTGGAAGAAAAAAAAGAACCTATTTTTTATTTGTGTTGATAGTAGTGTTCAATCACCAAAAAATCATTTCTTTTAAAATACTCAAATCAATTGTCTTTCTGTTAAACTTACTTAAAATCATTGCTTTTCAGTTCCCAAAACTTGGGTTATGATGATTTTCATATCCTAATTACCTACTCAGATTTAGGGATATTTATTTGTAATAGTTTCAGAGTAGGAATTTTTGTATTGCTATAAAATTAATATATACATTTTGGAACTCTACCTACTATTTTTGAGAGTAATGGTTAGAACGGTACTTGAAATATCATTAAATATTAGTAAAATATAATTTGTATGTAGCAGTTAATTTCTTGCTAATTATGTCTATGAATGACTTTCAAAATTTAAAAATCCTGGTATCAGTGGCTAATAAACACAAAGGTGTGGTTCTAACTAAAAGAGTATTTTCCCTATACATAGCTGCTGGTCATGGTTTTTATTTGTTATTCCATCAATCTGTGATCTGGGTTAATGGTACAGTTCTTATCTAGGACATTGCTGAGTACAGTGTAAAAGGGAGAAATCACAACAGCTCTTATGGAGTCAAAACTGCCACTAATATTTCATTGTAATAATCAAGTCATATGATTCAGTCTGAGATCAAGATTATAGGGAAGTATTATCTTCAGTCTAGTAAATTGATTTTACATTGTTGAATAGAAATGCAGTATACTTATCACAGTAGTAGTGAGATACTTGAAGATTTCAAGGAAACCCACTATGTATTTGATATAATGCCCCAAATTTAAACTTTACACCCACAGTACCAAGATTTTAGTAGGAATCAACTAGGGTGTCCTTTAAAAATGAAAGTGCCCTTTTGGACAAATACTAAGGAGTTGGAGAGCTGGGCTGTATGGTTTCATTTCCTATCTTATGAAAAATTTCCACACTATTTTTCAAAGTCACGGTACTAATTTTCAGTCCCACCAACAATGTGTGAGTGAACTTTTTACTCTACAACTTCACCAGAATTTATTATTATTTGCATCCTTAATGATTGTCATTCTAATTGGAGTTGAAATCTCAATGTCGTTTTGAATTTGCATTTCCCTGATTGATAAAGATGCTAAATATTTTTTCATATGTTTGTTGGTCATTTGTATTTCTCCTTTTGAGAAGTGTGTTTAATTCATTTTCTTATTTGTTGATTTGGTAAATTGTTCTGGTAGTGTTTTTTGAATTCTTCATATATGACAGTACTCCTTGTCACGAGTACTGTCAAGGATTGTCTCCCATTCCATACGTTCTCTCTTCACTCTCTTAATTGTTTCCTTTATGGGCAGAAGCTTTTAATCTAAAGCCATCCTATGTATTGATTCTTTCTTTCGTTTCTTAAGCTTTGTGAGTCTCATTAAAGAAGTTGTTGCTGCCACCAGTGTTTTGGAATGTTGACCTTATGTTTTCCTCCTGCAGTTTCTGTGCTTCTGGTCTAATTCCTAAATCTTTGATCCACTTTGAGTAGAGAATTAAATATATGCATGCATGGATGTGTCAGAATGAATCCCACTATTATATATAACTATAATGCACACATAAAATATTTTAAAATATTAACAGGCCCAAATGCTAGCTCAAAAGAGTGTCAAGGTCAGGATTCAGGAGTTTTTTCCCTTGTTTTATCTTATTATTTGGTGTTCTTGTTGGTGTTATTTATTTTAAAAAACCAATGAAAAGATCTTTACAAAGAACAAAGAAGTTGATGATTAACTGCTATGATTTATATGCTCTATATCCTTTTCTTGTCTCTCTTGCTCCTTTTTTTTTTTGTCACCAGAGATTGAACCCGGAGTGCTTAATCACTGAGTCACATCACCATCCCTTTTTATATTTTATTAGAGGCAGGGTCTCATTACATTGCTTAGCACCTTGTTAAGTTGCTGAAGGTGGCTTTGAACTTTTGATCCTCTTGTCTTAGCCTCCTGAGTCACAGGGGTTACAGGCAGGTGCCACCACACCCAGCTCAATATTCTTTTATAAAAGTTTTTATTAATGCATTATGGTTATGCATAATAATGGTTTCTTTTTGATATATTTGTACATGCATGGAATGTAATTTTCTCCATTTCAGCTCCCATTACTTCCTCTTTCCCTCCCTTCCTCTGTTCCCCTGTTCCCTGTCTATACACTACTGGCCTCCAACTATATTTTTATTGTGTTTTAAATTAGTGCTTCATAGATATACATAAAGGTAAATTTCACTCTGGTATATTCATATATATAAATAGCATAATTGGTTCAGTTCCTCCCTTTTTGTGTCTCTTCTCCCTTGTCACTTCTCCTCTTGTTCTACTCTACTTATCTACCTTCTATCTACATGGAAATCCCTTCCCCTGTTTTATTTCCTCTTGTATCTCTTTAGCTTTCACATGTGAAAAAAATCATTCAACTTTTAACTTTCTGAGTTGCTTGTTTCACTTATCATGATCTCTAGTTCCTATTTCATTGTTCATTATGGATGACTAAAACTTCATTGTGTGTTATATACTCAATTTCCTTTATCCATTCATCTATTTACAGGCACCTGACCTGGCTCCATATCTTGGCTATTATGAATTGCACTGTCATAAACATTGATGTGCCTGCATCACTACAATATGAGATGGGTGATTTCATTCCTAATTTTTTGAGGATTCTCCATATTGCTTTGCAAAGTGTTTACTAATGTGAAATCTCAACAACCAGGTAAGAGGGTACCTTTTCCCCACATCCTCATCAGCATTTATTATTATTTGTATCATGATGTAGAATGTGTCATTCTACCTGAACTGAGATGAAATCTCAATAATGTAAGTTTAATTTGCAATTCTCTGGTTTTTAGGATATTGAATTTTTTCTCTTATATTTGGTGGCCATTTGTATATCTTCTTTTGAGAAATGTCTGTTTCATTATTTTGCCCATTCATTTACTTTTTTTCTGTTGTCTTTTTGTTCTTTATATAAACTGTATACAAATCCCCTGGTGGAGAAGCAAATGTCAAAAAATTGCAACCATTCTCCAGACTTTCTCATTACTCTTTATCATTTTCTTTACTGTGCAATTTTTTTTATTTAATGCCATTCCTTTATTGATTTTTGGTTTTATTTCTTGATCTTTGAGGTTCTTGTTAAGAAAGTCAGTGCCTGAATCAATACATTGGATTGTTGACCCTATGTTTTTTTCTAGCAGTTGCAGAGATTTTGGTCTAAATCCTAAGGCTTTGACTTTGGTGCAGGGTGAAAGATGGAGATCTAGTTTCATTCCTTTACACATGCATATCCAGTTTTTCTGGTACCATTTGGTAAAAAGGCTGTCTTTTCTCAAGCATGTTTTTGGCACCTATTTATAGATCAGATGACTGTGTCTATCTGAGTTTTCCCCTTTGTAATCTATTTCATTCCCTTGATTTTTATATCTGTTTGGGTGCCAATACCATACTGTTTTGGTTACTATAGCTCTGTGGTATGATTTCAGATTAGGTATTGTGATGCCTCCAACATCATTCTTCTTGCTCAGAATTGCTTTGGCCTTCTGGATCTTTTATTCTTCCAAACAAATATTATAACAGTTTTTGTAGTTCTGTGAAGAATCCAACACCCCCTCAACACAAACACACACACACACACACACACATTATACAAACATATTGCTGAAGTAAGTGGAACACTATGCTATGTTCATGCATTAGAATTTCAATAGTTTTAGAATATCAGTTTTACCATAGTGATAGTTAGATTCAACAAAGACCCATTGAAAATTCCAGCAAGTTTCTACATATATATTGACAAGCTGTTTCTAGAATGTATAATTCAAAGGATCTGTAATAAACAATGCAATATTTAAAAAGAGGAATAATGTTGATAAACTTACCTCATTTCAAGATCTACAATAAAGCCACTGTAATTAAAATATTTGATATTCAGAAAAAAGAGATATATAGTTTAATGTGAAAGAAAGAAGACTCCAGGAATATAGTCAATTGATTTTTGTCAGAGGTGACATAGAAATTCAATGGGAAAGAAAACATTTTCATCAAATGACACTGTATATGACAGTACACTTAAAACATATATATCACTTTATATAAGTATAATATATAAATAAATGTATATATATTTATCATACATATATGAGAAATAAATATTTTGCCCCATCTCAAGTGGTATATTTCCTCTTAATAATAAATCACTGCTGAAATGAAAAAAAACTGGGAGTAAGCATTAGAAAAATATATAACAATGGGGTTGGGACTAAAATATTTTAATGTACTCTTATTAGTTTGTAACAAGACAAAAGAAAAATCAACTTAAAATGAACATGTATCTGAGTATAAATTATAGAAAACCACAAATACATTCAAATAAGCATATGAAAAAGAAATAAAATAAGAAACCAAGTCCAAGAAGCATATTAAAATATAATCTCCTCATCAAAAATAAAGATGTGGGGGGGGGGAGGATACTATCAAAATGGTGAAAAGACATCTATAGCACAGGAAAAAAGTTTGCAAATCATTTATCTGAAAAAAGACTGTGCATCTAGTGTATGTTATAATTCCTCATAGGCTGATAAGGCAAATTACCAAGATACGAAATGAATAATGAATAGAAATAGATATTTATTCAAAGAAGATACTCTATTGCCAATAAAGACATGAAAAGTTGTTCATTTTCAAATTGCAAATGCATTCCAAGACCACAGTGAGATATTAGTTCACACCTACAAGGATGGTTTTTATCAAAAAGACAGATAATAAGTACAGGCAAGGATACAGAGAAATTCACACCTGTGCATTGCAGGTGGAAATATAAAATGCTTTGGGAAACTGTTATATATAATTACCCTATAATGCATCACTTTTATTGCTGGTATGTATCTTTTAAGTGAAATAAGAATACAAAACTCATATGAATTTTCTCAGTGCATTATTCATAATAGCTGAAATTCGAAAATAATCAAATGTCTGTAAATATGTTCATAAAGATGTACTGATAAAATATGGTTTACTCTCCAGTAGAATGCAGAGAGCAGTGACTTGGTTCATAATCCTTGACTGTCAGAGCTGGGGCTGCAGTGTTTCCTGGGAACTTTCTATGCAAAGGTGCAGGGCAAGATTGTCCAGGGCTATTGTGGTACCCCACAAAATGCTTGCTCAAAGGCACAGCATTCTGTCAGTCTTTACCCTGAGTTCAGACACCAACTGCCAGGGATAGAGATTTCTGAGCATAACAAGATAACCATAATAGCTTGCATGCAATGGTACCTTCAAGTCTCCGCTTTGGAGAAATTTTCTTACAAATAACCTTGTGCTGATAAAACCTATATAATAAATGCACAGTGTCCCACCTGGTCCTAGCTTTCTCTTTGTAAATGTTTGTGTGTCTTTCTTAATCCTATATTGCCCCTCAGTGGTTTCTAGGGTTCATTATGCAGATCACAGCACTAGATATTATTCAGCAATGAATAATGAAGTAATATGTGCTAAAACATAACTAAGCTTTGAAAAATTCTAAGTGAAAAAAATCAGTCACAAAAATGGTGTATTTTATTATTTAATTTATATTGAATAAAAACAATAGGCAAATACATACAGAATAAAAAGTAGAATACTGGATATATTTCTGAGGGTAGGGATATATTTCTGGGAATTTGAGGTGGCTGCTATGAGGAATAGGATTTCTTATAGGAGTGATAAAAGTGGGCTACAATCAATTGTAGTGAGGGGTAAACAACTTGGAATGTGCCAAGTTCCTTGAATTGTATCATTTGAATGGATGAATTCTATAAAAATTATTTCTCAATAAATTAAAAGTAATCCAAATGAGGAAAAAACAACAGTCATGTGGGAACTTACTGGGATGATTAAAAAAAGTCTTACATTTTGTTTGTGGAAGGGTTATATGATTACATAAATTTGAACACATTCATCTACTTACATATAAACCTAAAATGAAGAAATATGTGGGTACCATAAAGGTTCAAAGACAAATAATTATTAAGACAGCATATCAGTCTTTGTAGGAGGGGACCAAGATATTTATGCTAACTACATATTCTTTGTAAATTTTTTTATTTATTATATTATATTAAACATTTCTTCAGGAGTATTTTTCTTGGAATAAAAAGAAAATGAAGACTATAAAAATACTATCATAGAAGAAGCAAAATTTGAATTAAAAAAGCTGCAAATCTATAAAACTCATTTTGGATAGGCTAGAGGCAATAAGAAATATAAATTTATAGTAAAAAATATATAGACATGATGGTCACCTGAGTAATTGTTTCTTTGGAGAAGAGAACAGTAAATAAGAAAATATTCTAGACAGAAGAAAGCATTACTAAAAGATAAATTAGGTCTATAGGTAAAAATGGCACAAGTTGCAGAGTAAAATGATGACAGAAAACAGTAAGCAAAATTCTGTTCTGATCCAACCTTCTCTTCCTTCCCTTCCAGACTCTCTCTACTGAAACCCACAGTGGATCATATGTGTACATTTGACCTTGCTGTGTCCTGCCTATCTTGTCTATGTTGTCCTGAAGGAAGCTTCTCCCTTGCAACCCTCTCAAGAAGTGACCAGTCTCTTGCTTATATTCTATAACACTGCACTCCAGGTAGAAAGGAAGGTGTTCTTGCTTTCCATGGCCACTCACAGGCCATTGCCTCTGCCTCCATGCCAAACCCTCCAGCTTATGCCCTTAAACTGTTCCACTTTCCTGCCACCATCCTCTCAATCATTTTGAGGCATCTGATTTACTCTCACTCCTTCCTTGAAGATTTAGTATTTGTTAACTTTCATACTTTCCAATATCTGTGAAATGTTGATGTGTTAGCTTGCCCTATCACTAATAAATATCTCATAATTCTCCATGTATTTCTAAAAAGTCTTTGTAGGAGGGGACCAAGATAATTATGCTAATACATATTCTTTGTAAATTTTGTGATTTATTTTATTTTATTAAACATTTTTTCAGGAGTATTTTTCTTGGTATTTGTATTATACACTCATATCTTATTAGCATATATGTCCCCAGACATGCCATTGACCATCCTTCTACACTGCTGTGAACTATGAAACCTCATACAACATATATCTATGTCTATATATGAATACAATTTAGCTTGATGTGCCCTGCCTTTTCATTAATTTATGACCACCACAGTTTATTGTGTAATGATACCTACCAATCACTAAAAATTAAATATCCTTTTTAACTTTTTATACCATTTTGAGGATGTTTTTCTTTGACCAGCATCTATATGCACATATTCTGAAAACCATGTATACGCTAAATTACTCATAAGGATGAATTTGTGAAAGGTTATAAAATGTTCTTATAGCTATTTGGTTACATCAATTAAAAACCTGAATAAATCTATAACACAAATCAGTGGATTTTTGTACAAATCTGCCTCAAATAATCAGTAGCTTCTTCTGGTGGAAGACACAATAAAGGTCATAAATGATGAATAAGAGTCTATCTATCAAAGATGACATTATAATGACACCAAAGGTATTATTAGAAAGCCAAAATTAAATCCTTTGCACAGGGACTATTTTCTCATCAGTGTCATTTGTCAGCTTGGCAACTATAAAAGACCTTTGTGATTTTCTACCATTATCTTCTATTAAGAAAAGAAAAAAAAATATGAACATCTACCTTTCCCAAATAACAAAATTAGAAAATACCTCCCAGTCATAAATGGGAAAAGCAGAAAATTCAGGGAAATGACTTACATTGAAGTTTGTTTTAATTGTTTCACTTATAGGGACTTCAAAACGGTCATCTTAACTTAGCCAAAATAGGAAGAATGTGTTAGCAAATCTGTTTGTGTTCAGACTCTGATATTCACAGTTTTAGATAAAAAAGTAAAACTTGCCAGAGCAAAATAAATTTAAATTTCTAACCTACTTTCTCCTAGATGCTGAGTTTTTCATAATCAGTAATTCCAGCTGGTTAACTACATCCCCCTGGCATCCATAAATGTTTAGACCACAGGTATTCAAGTACAAAGCTCAGTTACTTAACAGTAGAGTCATACCAACATATGTAGCTCTCCTTCCTCTGCGGAAAATTTCTAAAAACATGCTAGTCAAAGGAAAGCCCAATAGGTAAATAATTTAAAAATATTAATTTAAAGTATATGTGTATTAAGCTATTTAAAAACCAAAATTAATTCATTCACTCTATAGTTCTGTGCTCAACTACTCAAATAAGTGTGTTATTGTTGTCTACCTAGACCAGCAGATTAAATGAACTGAAGAAAGAATCTTGAAACAGACCCACAAATATGTGAACCATTACTTTTTCTCCAAAGATTTGGAGGCAATTCGTTGAAAAAAACATAATATTTTTAATAAATTAGATTGAAACAATTAGATATATATACAAAAATAATAATTTTGATCCATTCTAGTATCAAGCATAAAATTAATTATATATATATGATTATACAAAATGTAATACATAGGCATATAGAACAATAGAAACATGAAATATTTAAAGAAACATAATTCAAACTTCATAAAAATGGAGGCATGTGTAACATATAAAAGACAGTTTTAAGACAATAAAAGGATAAATTAAAAGAATGGGATAAAATTCATGCAAATCTCAGATCCAAAATATATTTTAAAATATTCAAAATTTAGTAACTAGATATAAACACTTTAATAATGACACAATATTTGGAATATAATCTCACTAAAGAAAATATATAAAAGGCTAGTAAGCATATAAATGATGTGTAACATCATTTGTGATAAGATAAACAAAAACAAAAAATCATACTTATGTATGTGTATATGTGTGTATACATATGTATATACAATGTATATGCAATGAATTGTATATATAAATATAAATATATATAGTAAATATATATATTTAAAGATGGCTAAAATTAAAACAACTGACCATACTAAGTGTTGCTCAGAATGTAGAGGAGGACATGGGACTCCATACACTCATGGTGTGAATGTAAATATGTATGGAAATTTTGGAAGACAGTTTGAAATTTTCAACAAAATTTGAGTATACACCTATCACATGATCCAGCCATACCACAATTACATATTTACCACAAGAAAAGAATGCAAAACAAATGTGGTCACAAAGATTTGTATACAAAAGTATAGAATTGAAAATACACCAAAATCAATCATTACATGAACTTAAAGTCAGCAATAAGATAGATGAAATATTAAAACAATAAGGAATCTCAGGTAATGACCTTAGGTAAAAGAAGTATTGGAAAGCTAATTATAGATTATATTCTTTACTTTCAATTCTCTATACTGCAAATTACTATACGCTGTCATAAATTCTATCAGGGGCTCCTATTATTAATGTTCTGTAGTGTGCAATATACAAATCTTTCACTCCATAAGTGGTTTATTCCTAAGTATTTCATTTTTTTTTTAATTTATTTTTTTTTTATTGAACACAAATGGAGTACAGCTATTGTTTCACTGGTTGTACACAAAGTAGAGTCACACCACCTGTGCGTTCATGCATGTACACTGGGCAATGGTATCTGTCACAATTTCTGTTATTATTTTTACCCCCCCACCCTGACCCCACCCCTCCCTTCCCTCCATGCTATCTCATATTTCATATTAGTATTTACTGTCCTGAAAGGATACACCTTCCGTATCTAGTGCATTGAGAGTTTTATCATAAAAGGATGCTAAATTTTTTCAAATGCTATTTTTTGTATCTATTAAGAAAAACATTTAATTTTTATCCTTTATTTTGTTCATGTGCTGTATCACATTCTTTAATTTTTCTGTGTTAAAGCATGCTTACATCCCAGGGATAAATTCCACTTGGTCATGTTGGTTCATCCTTTCAATGTACTGTTAAATTTGGTTTCCTAGTGTTTTGTTAAAGACTTTTATAACTTTGGGTATTTCCATCTAACTAAATGAATTTTAAATCATATGACAAGTTTTCATATTTTGAAACTTTTGGGCGAATAAAGAATATGCTACTTAGATAAAAATTATATTATTTATATCTGATAATATCATTTATAGTCTATGTCAATAAATGAAAATATTTGTAGTACATTTTGCCTGCAAAATAAAATTTATGTAATTGCATGCCATACAATTCAGAAATTCCATTCAGTCACTTATTTAGCTAACAACACAGATGCATTTTTAGGAATGTTCTTATTATTTAAAAAATTTAATTTTGTCATCTTTATAGCCAGGAAAAGATGTATTTTAGTTGAAGTTAGAGAAATACAGTTTGAAAATTATTTTTGCAGTGCATTCAATTTATTTTTTTGATAAACATTATCATGCACTAAATTTCAGCTTTAGTCTTCATCCAAAGTTGTCTATTTACTGAACTACTAGAGAGAACACTGAATTTCATCCTGATATTAATAGTCACCAATGCAGGTCAAACTAATTATATTTGGGTCTGGAAAGATGACCAAAAGCATTTGCCCAAAATGGATGTATCCTTAAACAGTATTTTTTAGAAATTCTTTTTCCAAAATTTAAGGTAAGTAGAAAAAAATATTTTTATCATATCATGCTTAATTTATCTATTCCATTGGCTTACCAATAAGTCAGAAACCACTAGAATGAAGATTAGCTGTCAGTCTGAGAAGCACAAGTGTTTCTTTCCTTCAAACGTTGTGTTTCATGGTATGGGATTCAGTACATCACTCTGATATCAGAAATTAGGACATTCAGTTATCTATTATGTTTTCTCCTTTTGATACATTTCATCAAAATAGATTATCTAGACCTTCATTTTCTAGGCATCTGCTTATTAGCATGTTCAGTCAAAAATTTTGCCTAAGATAGTACAGAACTGAAGAGAAAATCTCTCTATTTTAGTAACTCCACATTTCTCTACCATACAATTTCTATTCCATTAAATGTTACTATTGAATATTTAACATATTTTCCTGTAAGCTTGAAGAAACTTTCACTTGTCTCATACTATGAAAAATGATTATTTTAACCAAATAAAGCTTCACAGAATTAATTCTATTATTTCATTATTTGGTATAAATGCTAACATTTTATAATAGCTTTATTGAGGTACAATTTGCATTCCATATAACTCATGTGCATTGTATAATATAGAGACACTAATTCAGTATCATGATACAAGATGCAGTTGTTATTTGATATCAGTCTACACTAGCTACACTGAAATTCATGAGAAAAAAATATTACTGGGAATATCTTAATAAAGAGTTCAGTTCTCTGACTTTTAAATAAGAGATACCACATACTTTTAACCTTATAGAAATATTGACTTAAATTAACTTTTAACTATCAAAATTAACTACCAAAATTAAATGTGATAAGTAGTTTAACTGTGTCCACTACAGTGGTTATTTAAATTATCAGAACCATAATTTATTCTTAGTTTTAAAATTTCTTAATAATGGGCATTTAATGCAGGAGTGCTCTGAAAGTGAGCCACATCCAACCTGTTTTTATTTTTTATTTTCAGACAGGGTCTCACTGAGTTGCTTAGGGTCTCCCTAAGTTGCTGAGGCTCTTTGGACTTGAGATCCTCCTGCCCCAACCTCCCAAATTGCTGGGCTTACAGGTCTGATCCATGAACCTGACTGGTTTGATATTTGAAGATTGGTTTTAAGAATGGAAAATGTAAATGCAAAATGACTATTTACATGTCTAGGTCACAGTTTAGAAGTGGGTATTTATGTGACACTAAAAACAATAGATTTTTTTTCCAAGAAATTGGGTGAAATCCAAGTTATAGGCCCTAATGATGAATTGGATATTGGTGACTGATGAAAGAAAGACAATATTAAGGAGGTCATATATCTATTTGGATTTGAAACGAAGTAAAATTGAAATTTAAAAAATGACATGAGGAAAAACTTGAAGAGGGAAAATTGTATAGAGTGCCAGTACTCATATTTCTGCTTCATAGATGTTGTGTATGAGATGTCTATTAAATACCCAGGTGTAGAACTCCAGTGTACAGCTGAATAACTATGCCTGAAGATAAATGTTTTGGAGAAGAAAAAAATTTGAGAATTACATAAATACATTCCTATGGAATGTAGGACTATGATTATGAGGTTTCTTTTCTTTTTTTCAATTTTAAACAGTAAGACAGAAGGGTGAGTAGAATGGAACTATGACTGTCTAGCACTGACATGCTACAGACAGGGCAGGGGTGTGGCTTTTGGGTAGAGCACTTATCTATCATGCACAAGGACCTGGACTGAATCCCCAGCAGGGCAAAAGTAGCTAACTAACTGAATAAAAAATACATATTATAAACAAAAGAGTGTATCAGCAAAAGCAAATGAGGAGTAAAGGCAAAGCTAAGAGGAAATCAGGAGAGAGAAGGGTGATGAAAATGAAGAAGAGCTCAAAACCTGCTTCGGTGTCATCTATGGTAAGGACTGAAAATTAAAGAGAAAACCTGTGGCATAGAATGATCAATAATCATATTTAGAGTCCTTTTTAGGAACAAATCATGTTGTTTTATTAGAATGCATTGAACTATTAGTAGATATAAAAAAAAAGAAACATGTGAAAACCAGTACTCTGAGGAGATTGTAGTGAAGAAAAAAAAGATAAAAACATGAAAAGATTTCTATTTTAAGTGAAAAAAAAGAGATTTTAACAAGTGTAAATTCTAAAAGAAAGCATTTAATAGAAAGCAAAATTTGAAGATAAAGATGAAGAGAAAAAGAATCCATAGATATCAGATTCTCTAAAGAATAGGACAGAATTGTTAAAACTCAGGAGTAAATCATGCAAGAAATAAAGATTAAAAGAAGGGCTCAAAGATGGGAATCATTGGGCATCCGTATCTTTCCTTGAGGAAACTTCCCTCTATTTGCTTTTATTTTCTTCAGACATAGAAAACATGGAAAAAGATAGGAATGAAGGTGTATGGGATGAAAATGGAATTAATTGAAATGTAAGGTAAATGGAGGAAGATAGAAATATCTCTTGCTGAAAGTATGAGAAAGAGGACTGGGGTGTAGCTCAGGGGCAGAACATTTGTCTATCATGTGTGAGGCCCCAGGTTCTATTCCCACTACTGAAGAAAGGAAAGGAAAATTGGGAAAGAACCCCAAAGAACAGTTAACTCTCTATGCCACCCATTTTGATGCTTTAACAGTTCTTATACCAGTTGGTTGCAAATATTTTTGCTGTTTATTTATAGACACTTTTAAAGTGTGTTTCTTTAACAGAAACAACTAATGAAATACTTTTTTCAAACAGAAAAGAAAAATTTAAATACATTTTGATAAAAACACAAAGCCACTCCATTTTTATTTTGGATTTCTCAAAATTGATCTTTTTCTGTTCAGTTTGCATTTGAATCATATATACTTAAAGTATAGTTTACTCTTGTCTTCATTAAAAACGTTTGCATTTACAAATAAAAGGAAAACTAACAAAGATAAATAAGGTTTTCTGTTTTTTATATAGCAAGAATATTGAAAAAAACAAGGAAAAACAAATGTCAATGTGAGTGGGCACATTTGAAATTCAGATAATACATAATTATGATATTTTTCTAGCATTAGAAATAAATTCTTCAAAATTAAGTTTAAAACAATTGGAATAAGTTTGTTTTACACATTTTGTATTCAGTGTATCAAGAAAAGTATGAATTTTTTAACAAAATTTTAGAACTTCTGTTAACTTTCTAATGAAAGCATTAGCTGCTATATTAACCTCACTGATGACTTTCACTGATGACTGCTCTGCTGCCAAAGACAACCTCATGCCTGGTACCACTGATATATGTGGTCTTCTGACATTTTAGTATTCTCTTTTTCTTTTGACTCTTTTGAGAAACACTTTTAAAATTACTACCTCCAGCTGCTCTTCTGATCTTTGCAATTGGTAATGAGAAATAGAAGTTTTGATTTCTCTCTCAACAATCAAGAGAGGCCTTTATGCAAACTATAGCTTTCCTTTCCCTAAAGGACAGCTCATCCATATTTGTGAACCCTGAGTCCTGAGTTCATAAGGACCCTACCTAGGGCAGCATAGGTGGACGAAAGAAAAGGAGGTAAAAGGGGCCAGAAGTAAATAAAATTATGTGGGCTTTTGGTGAGGTATGAGAAATGAATGCTTACTGAGGGGATTAGAGAAGAGGGGAAGAAAAATTAGAGATAATTAAAAAAACAGAAAAGTGCACAAAGCTTCTGTCCAGTCTCTGAAATAGTGATATTCCAATAGAATACAAAAGGCTAAAATGATAAATTCAAAATAACAACAAATGCTTCAATACCAGAATGCTGAGATCCTTTACTATAATTACTACATATAAAGTTTGGGGTAAGCACTGTTATTGCCAAGATTGAGTAATGCCAGGATCAGTAGCTCCATAATTTTCTTGAACCTCATCATAAAAAAATGACCAGAGGCTTCTAGCATAATATCCTATTCATGCCAGGAGATAGACATAAAGCAAGTATTCAGTAACCTTGTTAAGTTGGAAGGGTAAATTCACTGTTGAAGGCCATTTAGCTTACCCATTCTCATCTAACAGAGGGAAAAACAATAAACACTCCAGCCACATTCAATATATAAATGTAAGCACATATATGTGCATCTGTAATATATAGATATATATATGTACACACCCAAACATACATGTGTATATACATATATATATATGCATATGTTTACCCCATTGAGTATATCATATTTCCATCTAACATCGTTTGCCTTTTGCTTGAAGACCTCTATTTTTATTTACTCTCCTGTTATGTAGCAGTTGGACATGAGCAGTGCATCATGCATTTAAAAATAATGCTTAGTGAGAACAAATCAATTAATCAATGCTACTGCCTAGGTGGTGCCTAAAGGTCTGTCAAGATAGGTACAGGATCCCTTCCTGATCTCTGCTCTATAAACTATTCCTCTTACAACAGAGCAATAGATAAATTCAGGGGGTAAGAACCAATGGGATGTGTTTGCTCAAAAGGTCCTAATTGCTAAAACAGCATAAATAAGACCCTGCACAAACAACACAGACTAGAGAATCCCAGACATAGGAAAGCAGGGTGATTAAGGAAGGAGCCCAGTTAGCATAAATTCTCTAAAACTAGTTCCAATTAAAACTTGTCAGGATGGGTCAAGATTATTGAGAGTTGCCATTAGGTTGTTAACTATGTCAATCCAGAGCCCAGGGTAATACTTAAGTGGAACCTGCTAACAGCCTCTTCCTCCTACCCCAGTAAAACCTGGGACACAAAGAAGTCGGTTGTCATTCTTTTCTATGAGAGAACCCACTCTCTACTTAGGGATGTTTTTCTCTCTTCTAATAAACTTCACTATACTCTACCAGGTCTTGGGTTGCTTGAAACCCTCTCACGCAAAAGCCCAAGAGCTGAGAACACAATGCAGTCTCTGGTAAAATTTTATTTTAGGTATGATCTTATCTCTGATATCACTAATTCCCCCAATTCTTCTTGTAATTTTTTTTCTTTCCCACCTATCATAATATTCAGGTGTTTTTACTTTTTATTTCTGTTCTCAAAATTACTTTCTATATTTTTTTCTTTATTTGTCTCAATAGTTTCTGCAGTAATTTTATAAATCTGAATTTGAACTCATTAATTGGTTGTTTATCTGGACCAATTTTGTGCCAAACTATTTATATGTTTAATATTTACAAGTAGCTCTTTTATTAACCATTGTCAAAAACAATATCTTTTTATTTGCCTCTGCTGTCTGTTATTAATATTTAATTTCTTCTCCATAAAATTTAACTCATATTTTGCTCTGTCTATAAATATAGTTTCAATTATCACAAGGTTATCTGTTTGTTGTATGCCATGAGATCAATGTTCTATTCAAAAGTTATACAAATTTTCCTAGGGGCAAATTTCCTACAAGTAAATCCATAGGCTAGGTGATGTTACTCCAAAGGTGTGGGGTTAAAGACAGTGTGAAGGCCTGAGTTCTCTTCTGTTTATGAAATGGGTGATGTAGAATTCAACCCTTAAATGGTGTCTAAAATTTGCTCTAGGTTTCTTCTGACACAGTTTCCCCTGTCTCTACAACTGGGCAAACATTCCTCTTGGAGTCACTCCTTTCATGACATTGCCTTGTCCATAGGTACAGTAGGTGACTAGGAGGAAATTTTGGTTCTGCTGTACATATTTTACCTATTTCTCATCCCATCTGTTCCTTTTAAGGTCTTATGCCATTGCCGCATGTTTTATTTCTATTTCCTAATGCTCCCAAATACATTGTATTCTTCTTTCTTAAAGAATCAATTACCTGCCGGGCATGGTGATGCACACCTGTGATCCTAGTGGCTTGGGCCAGCCTCAGCAAAAGTAAGGCACTAAGCAACTCAGTGAGACACTGTCTCTAAATAAAATACAAAATAGGGAGGAGGATGTGGGTCAGGGGTCAAGTGCCCTTGAGTTCAATTCATGGTACCAAAAAAAATCAATTATCTTTTAATGAATTATAATTAATTAGTCGACAAAAGAAATAGAGTGAAAACACTTCAATAAATATCTGCTGATTGTGAACAAGCATTTGAAAATTGGGTCAATACCATTAGTCATTACAAAAATAAAATGTAATATTAGTTAGATACTACCACATATTTATTAAAATTCTGAAATTTTAAAGTATGATCATACCAAGTGCTGCTAAAGATACAAAGCAATTGATTTTGCATATAACACTGATGAGGATCTAAAATGATGAAATCACTTTGGGAAATTCTATGTTAGTTTCTTTAAAAGTTAGACATATCCATCCAGGCATTTTACTACTATTTATTTGCTCAATACAAATAAAAGCACAAAGATTAGTATATGATTGTATGTAGTAACTTTATCATAATAAGCTTAACCTGAAAATAAGTTAGTTTCAAACAACCACAAAATAATGGATCAGCAAATTATAATAAATCAGAACAATATGTTGCTTCTCCACAATTAAGAGGAATTATGTGTCAATACATACAGAAATACAGATGCTTCTCAAGAATATGCTGAATGAAAAGAAAGCAGACATCCCTATGTTTCATTCCCAGCACCAAAAAACTAAAATAAAATAAAGAGGCAGACATAATCATATATGCTCTACGATTGTATTTATAAAATGCACACAAGCATGAAGGTAAAAAGAAGATAAGTGGTCTTCCAGGAATGGAGCAGGAAGTGATAACAAGGAGAGAGAGAATTTTCAAAAGGGAATTAAGGGAAAATTGGGGGGGATGTTGTGTATGCATTATCTTCATCGTGAGATACATCTTTGTGTGTGTGTGTGTGTGTGTGTGTGCGCGCGCGCGCGCGCGCATACATGCATGCACACATCCATCACCTCTCCTATAGGTCCTCAAGGACAACTGGTGACAAAATGAATGAAATAAGGGAAGACAATCCAAATGAGAACAAAGCAAAGACTTTCTACAATTAGCAACTACCATTTGCATTTGGTGACAATGAAAAGACAGACACAGATTAAGTGGGAAAGCTTTTTGATAGCAAAGAGGGCAGGTTTCAGTCTACCCTAACTGGAGGCAATTGACATGGGGAAGTTGCAGATGGTTAAACTAGAAGCTGAGTACACTACATTATTCGTTAGGGGTACATATTTGATATTTCTGGTTGGTCATGTGGTAGATGTAGAGACAAAGTATCAGTTATTAATGAAAGCTTGAACACTTGGAGCTAATTGTTGCAGGGACTGTTGTTTGACCTGGGGGACTGGTGACAACAGAGTGTGTGTCATATCTTGAAATTCATATGTGATCTCTCCATTGCTGTTTTATATATTTAGTATCTTCTTCAGTTTCTCTCCTCTCTCCCTTTCTTTCTAAAAATACATGTGTCTATAAATTTTATATGTATATATGCACATATAAAAAATTATACATGTATCTCCATATGAGAAATTGATGGTATAATTATGTTAGATAAAATTATATATAATTTATACATAATGTATAATACATATCAATACCATCTATAGACAAAAATTTAAACAGACATGCATAAACAAAGAATGCTCAAGAGAGCAAATAACTCACTATTTTTCTACTCTGGTATTATACTTCAAAAACTTTTTGTCATAGCATATAATGCTTCTCAAAATATTGTCTCCTAAATTAGTAATTTCATTACAGTGCTTCATTTCCTAACATTCTTCAAAGTTGTCTTTCAACTCATGACTCTTTTAACTTCTAACTTTAATATGGTATATGAATGTCTGATAATGATTCTGAATGTATCAGTTTGCCTTTTAATCTGTTTTTTTTTGTTGTTGTTGTTGTTAGATACACTGTGCTTTAAAATTATATTTGCTTTTTATTTCATTCCTATGGGATGCTAAAAGATATCTAAGGAGGTTAATGCTTTTTTTATGGGGCTTTACAAAGGTTTATGGTGTCTCAATTTAAATAAAAATAAAAATAGGCAGTGGGGAAGAAAACTGTTTTGTGAGCATGACTAAAGGCAATAGAGGTGATAGTGCAATGAAAGTAAAAGTCACAGTATGTCTGTATTAGGCATTTGGGATAAGGTCAGGGGATGAGGGAGAAACTGAGTACCCAGAGAGTGTTTCACATACTTTCTTAATTTTCAAAATTACTATTATCCCGCAGAAAAGAAATCACAGATACAGAATTTAATAATATCATTAAATGTGGAAAAACAGTGGATCATGGAAACCAAATCTCAATTATAAAAATATATTTCCTTTTCATATTATATTTCTGAACATCTGAAGAAAAAAATGATGGACCATATCAAAAGTCACAATCAGGGTTGAGGTTGTAGTTCAGTGGTGGAGCACTTGCCTTGCATGTGTGAGGCACTGGGTTTGAGCCTCAGGACCACATGAAAATAAATGGGTAAAATAAAGGTATTGTACCCATCTGAAACTAAAACAAAAAATGTTTTTTAAAAAGTCATAATTGCCTAAAACATGAATAAAAAGCAGTTAGGAATTTCTGATTTTCCAATTATTTATGGATTTTAGCTTTCCTTAGATAATACTAAAATATTTATTTATTTTTCATTATTCAATTATTAAATAAATGACAAGTTAAAAATAATATGTACTCCCATATTAGTGTACATCTTTAATTTTTGACTAAAAAGAAATAGTGATCAGCTGGTACAACAAAAGGATACTTATTTTCAATTAACATTTTTTATGTCACATTAGAATGAATGTTGAAGGTGTTTTCTGGAAATCTGTATTCAGACTTTCAATGGCAAATATTTCACTAGCAATGAGAGAGACCCAAATAATAGATAAGAACTCTGTCTTTAAAATCAGACCCATCTGTGTTTAAATCTTGACTCCACTATCCATTACCTGTGTGCTCATGGAAATATTCTCATGTTCTTCATCCATAAAATGTGATAATAGCAATCACATCATTTTAATAGGAGTATTTATAAAGGGCTTACTAGGTATTAGGCTTCATGAGTGTTCATGGGAATGATCACATTTTGTTCCTACAGCTGTCCTATGAGTAGAGATGATTATCATCACTCCAGTTTTATGGACAAAGAAATGGAGTCATGGAAAGGTAAAGTGATTTTCCAAAGAGACACACAGCTGGAGAGAGGGAGAAACAGGCTGTGAACTCAAGCAGTCTGCTTCCCTCATTTTTGCTTGCTATATTTTTATGAAGATTACTGAGATAATGCATTTTTCATACTTTATGTAATTTACCAAATATGTACTTTGAAAAGGGGATGCTTATTGGTTATTAGGGAAATAAAATCTACCACATTAGATGTGCATCTATAAAATATAAGAATGACCTCTATCACTTTTCATTAACCTTTTAATAAAGAATTAATTCAAATATAATCAAAGCAAAATAAAATTGAATTTTGGATGTATTACCTTTGATTAAATGAAATAGTATATTTTCTTTGTGACACACTTTGGTTCTTTGGGCTTCAAAAAACAAATTAAAGTATTACCTTTGGACTCTATTTGTAATTGTTATAGACTACTTGTCTGGAAAAACCATAGTCCAAAGAGCATTTAGAGAGTCATGTATCATTTGGGTTGGTTTAAACAAATATGTGTTTTGCAAGCTATCAATATTGTTGCCACTCTAATTGTAGAGGATGCTATTAAACATATATGCTGAAAAAAGTCAATGAAAGATTCACAAGCAAACCATGTTACCCTCTTGCACTATTTCTATCACGTTTAATTTTTTTGGAAAATATATTTTAAATTTTAGGAAATATTTAGGGAAAATCTTATTAGGAATTATTTTTTTGAAAGGGCAGTAAAATCTTTTACTTCCCATGGAAAAATTTAGTCACATAATAAAAGGGGAGTGAACTTAATAAATCTGTGACCACAAATCTAATGTGGAACTGAAAATCTTTAAAATAATATCT
This sequence comes from Glaucomys volans, assembly GCA_020662805.1. Classification (NCBI taxonomy): domain Eukaryota; kingdom Metazoa; phylum Chordata; class Mammalia; order Rodentia; family Sciuridae; genus Glaucomys; species Glaucomys volans. The sequence continues at coordinate 136,663 of JAJEJO010004927.1, forward strand.
GCAGTTGAAATTTCCCATTCAGTAACAATAACTTTTAGAAACTATTACCTACTACATTAAGAAAAAAATGCAAGCCTGAGACCCAAATCAATTGGCAACTTATTTTCTGGTGTTAAAAGGAAAAATAACACCCAGGCTTAAAAAGTGGTATCCCTTTATCCACTGTTATGAAAAAATAAAATCAAATAAATGGATACATAACATTGAATTAATGTGGACATAAGTAAAATAGAATTATCTGTTGAAAGAAAAAGAAAACTGCTTTTACTGGTGGCTAAAACTTAAATAAAAAAATAAAGAGGATGATTGTGAACACTAGTTACAGGCAAATTCCGCTTCAAAAAATTATAATTTTCTGTAAAGATAGAGGAAATAATCCCATAACAATAACTTAAAAATAAATAATCTGTGTGTTTTGGGCAAGATTGTGACATTTAAGGAGCAGAACACAGAACATGGGAGTCCATCAACTCTGAGAGGAGTTGATTGGAGGATTTTGTGCTTGTTTTTGTTTTTCACTTTTTAATTTTTGGTTGTTTTTAATCTACAATAACTGGACATGCAAGCATGCCTCCATATTTGAATTTAAGCAGCAATTATGTTTTGACATGTTCTGAGAATAAAACCAAGGTGAATGCTAATAGCATTGTCCCATAGTGGCACCTCCATGGAGGTGGCAAACAAAACTCATGTGGCCCTTCTCAGAAGCAGAAGGCTGCCGAGACCCTGGAGCCAGGTTTTGGAATCAATGCTTTCACTTTGGTTATAATTACATTTACTGATGCTAAGCATGCATAATTGATACGACAAGGAAAAAGGAAGGGTAAGAAAGAAAATGTCACTTGCAGAGGAGAAACACTATTTCAGAATTATGAAAATAAAAATCCTGCAAAAAGAAACCTTTAATATAGGGACATGAGGAGGTTGTGGTTTGGTTGGGTCCATGGCTCCCAGGATGTTAAACCTCGATGACTAGTTTGAATTGAACTAGGAAAGTAAGATTGAAAAAGAATGCCTGGCTGTTGGCCCTATGAAGACATCAGAACCTCCTGGCAGGTGCCACACAACTTCTGGTAGAGCTGAGTCCAGGGTGCTGGTGCCAAGTCTCCAGGGCACTCTCTACTGTGTTAGCTTTTGCCTCCAGTGCCTACTGCTGATTTTCCCAGGCATCCTCCCAGATCTTAGGACACATTTATTCTATGTTGGCTCTGTGCCCAGGATGAGAAGACTGACTTATCCATAAATCTCCAGTGCTGTGACATCCACCAGCAACCTTCAGCCAACGGAAGCATGAAAGGGTTCTATCAGAATCAAACCCAAAATCCTCAGTAATAACATTATCTTTAAAGAATTAACAAAAATGTAAAACTAGTATAGATGAAGCTGATAAAATAAACTCGCATCTCACTCTATTTTTATTTTTAATTTTTATATTGTTTTAGTTGTAGATGGATGCAATGCCTTTATTTTGTTTGTTTATTTTTATGTGATGCCGAGGATTAAACCCAGTGACTCACATATTCTAGGCAAGCACTCTACCACTGAGCCATCAACCCAGCCCCTCAGTCTCTTTTTAAAGCAACTTAAGGCTACATAACAATAAAAGATACGTTAACAATGCTAAACATCTTTAATCATCAGGGAAGGGAAAACAAATCACAAAGAAATATCATCTCACACTTTTCGACTGAACATTATCAAAATGATAAATGATAAATGTTGATGAAGATACAGAGAAAAGAATTCTTGTCCACTGGTGGTAGGAATGTAAATTAGTACAGACATTATGGAGAATACTCAATAAAACTAAAAACAGAATTAACATATGATCTAACAATTCTACTCCTGGGTATAAAGCCATATGCCACTGGTAACATTTCAGTCCAGGATGGACAACATGTAATTTGAGTTATCCCATAAGATCATTATCCCCTACTGATCTAGTGAAATCACAGACATTTTATTTTGTATTATATGATTTTTCACACAATGACAAAATCATCTGATAGTACTTTTCTCAGAATATGTCCTCTTTGTTAAGTGACTTTATATTCAACAGAACTGGTATCATTATGTCAAAGAGATATCTGCACTTCTGCATTCATTTTGATATTATTCACAACGTCCAAGCTATGGAAGAAGCCTAAGTGTCTATAAGTCCATGAATGAAGAAAAAAATGTTGTGTATACAGTAGGCCTTCTATATCTGTGAAATCCATATAAGTGGATTCAATAAACCCAGATTCAAAAAAATTCAGAAAAAAATGTGTCTGTACTAAACATGCAGATTTTTTCTTGTCATTAAACTCTAAATGATAGTGTAATAACAATTTTTATAGTAATAATATTATAGTGGCTATCATAAGTAATCTAGAGATGACAGAGTATCTGTGAGATTGTTCTAAGTTTGTTTACAAATACTGTGCCATTTTATATAAGGAACTTGGGTCTACACAGAGTATCATACTCATAGGATATCATGCAACCAGTCCTTTGTGTATACCAAAAGATATCTCTGTACACAATGGTCTATTATACAGCATTACAATAAAGGAAATTCTGTCATTCGTGACAACATGGCTGAAACCATAGGACATTATGCTAACTGAAGTAAGCCAGGCAAAAAGAAGACTAATACTGTAAAAGCTCACTTACATGTGAAATACGTAAGAGTATATGTCATAGAAACAGAGCAGAAAGGCAGTTAGTAGAGGCTGGGATGAGGGATGGGAATGGGAAAGCAAAGATGTTAATCAAAGGGTAAAAATATCTCAGTTATACTGGAGGAACACATTTGTATGATCTTTTGCACTGAATGCTGAACACAGTTTTAAAACGGTGTATCAGGATGTGGCTTTAGTCAGTGGTAGAACACTTGCTTAGCATGTGTGAGACACTGGGTTTGATTCTCAGCACCACATACAAATAAAATAAAGGTCCATTGACAACTAAAAATATATATTTTAAAAAGGTATATCATATATTTCAAAATGACTAAGAGATTTTTTTATGTCCTCACCAAAAGAAGAAAAAATATTTGGTGCCGTGATGTACATGTTAATGGACTTTGCTGAGTCTTCCATACATACACATATGTACATGTTCACATATATCAAAACATCACATTTTAACACAGAAATATGTACAATTATTAATTAATTTTCAATTTGAAAAGAGTGTAATGAATAGTTTTAATGCAAGAATTTTAAAGATCTTTGCTATTTCAATGTGATACTCTTTTATTTGTGGCAATATGCATTGATTTTAGGAAGGTTGATGATTCTCTTTAGTTTTTTAAAATATTACTGCTCAGAGAGAACTACCCTGTTAGAACATATCCCTGCCAGTTTTTCTTCTCAGTCTGATCATGGAAAAGATGAAAGAAATTAATAACTTTTTGAATATAGTCATAACTGTTCCTGTTTCATTTATAGTCAAAAAATAAGTAATTTCTTCCATTTACTAGAGCACTTCAGTTGACATCTGGCACATGAGGAAGCTAGGAAGAAGAGACTGGGCTTCAATTCTTTAGTGCAGTTGTTCTATTCCTCACCTGGTGAAATCATGGAGTGTAGGTGTCCTCTTGTGTTCCCGTCTTTCCAAACAGAAGTCACTGAAAGGAGATGGGCCAAGTCTCACCCTTTGGTTCAGCATCCTGACCAATGACCATTGAATGTCATTACTTCTGTTCTTGCTTCATTCCCCACACTGATAGGTAGTGAATTATTTTTTCTTTAAGAAAGGTTTCTCTAAATATTTAAGAATAACAACCTACTTATTTACATAAGGAAAATCCATTGACTCTCAAGTTACCAGTAATAACAGAGCATAAGCATAGTCAGTTATTCTTTGTATTTGATATCTGGCATCATTTAATCCTCATAAAAACCTGCCAGGTAGTGAGGAAGCAGACATTATACCATTTCACAAATGAGAAATATGAAACATAAATAAGTAATTTCTCCAAGGTCTCGCAGTCTTCCTAATGCCTTGGGGAAGTTCAGAACCTGAAGTGATGCTTTTTACTATCATCATGAAATGATCTAGAACCCTGAGCTATTAAATAGGAGGGTACTAGATGAGTTCTTAAATGCCTATGGAATTCTGAAAATTAAAATTTTTGGTGTATTTTAGGGTACATATTAATAACTAAAATAGAAGAAATATATATATGTGTGTATATATATATATATATATACTATATATAATATATATACTAAGGTATTTAGATGTTTTTTAAAAGAGACTTTCCAACCCAAATTGGTCAGTGTTTGGACAATGGAATTGAATGAAGTTCATGTGGAGCTAGCATACATTCCAAAGAGGCCACCTTCCTTGGAGAACTTATAAATGAAAACCCAGTGTTTTCACAGTTCTTTCATGAATTGCACATGCCTTCCAAAATTGGCTTCAAATTCCATTTAGATGGTTATAAAACAATTTTAGAAGTTTTTTATTTAATGCACAAGTACAAAATGTTTGAAGTTATAAACCCATAATAAGTTCCTGCATTGTGAAAAGCTTTTCTCATGCCATTACAAAATACAAAATGCTATTATGGCTCTAACAAAATTTAATAAAATCAGTCACATTAGTCATCTAATGGGAGTAAGAGACAACAGCAAAATTTGTGAAAGCATTTTTTGGGAGTATATTTCTTCATATATATTTGAGCCCAATCATTCCATTTTTCATATCTATGACAACCAAAAGAAAAAAGAAAGAAAATGATTAAGAATCAGATGATCTGGGGAGATTCTTCTAGAATAGCTAATAATGTCCGAAGCAAAGTAAGAGTCTAATTTTTCTTTAGCCAAAGGTATATTTTAACTTAGGAATAACATGAGTAATTAGATAAAAGGAATGAGGTAAGATATTTATATGAATATACTAAATATGACAATTTATATTCAACAAAAATTCAGATGTAATATACATTGTAAGGAAACATCCTACATTGTACAGTAAAAGCTTTATTTCAGCTATTCAACTTCAGTAGAAAATTGACAATCCATTTGTATTCAAATGTCCCTGAATTCCTAGAAGAGAGCAGATTACTAGACTTCTGCCAAACTGAAAAAAAAAAAAAATGCATTTCATCTAAACAGAAGTGACCTTTTGCTAATGCTAATCTTTGTATTGTTCAATCTGTCAACTGAATTTGTAGATTGCACTGAGCTGGCATTACTTGGCAGGGGTGTGGGGGGGAATGTTTTAGAGTGGTACTTCTCATCTGTAAGTTAATTTAGAGCACTTTTAGAGAAATAAAATGAAAACTGTATTTAAAAAACTATGTTAAAAATAAATTTCTTTTAAAAAGTTTGAATTTAATTAAATGCAAACTAACAACTTTGAGGTACAGTGAGATTGTTTTGTGACAACATAATTGTGGTACAGGAGTTTTGAAACAGTTTGTTTTGAGTTTGATATGTTTATACTACTATTTAAAGCTAACATTAGTTGAAAATGATGAGTTGGGTATTGTTCTATCAATTTATATGAATCGTCTAATTTTCACCACAGAACTACAAGTGAATATTTTTTTATTATCAGTAAAAAAGGAAATACCCTAGGGCAAGAGAGCTAATTAATTCCTCAAGGTGACAGTTACTAAGTAATCAACAGCTTTAAAAGTTAATAGTCAGACAACAGAACCCTCTTTATTAAAGGTTTCTGTTGGTACACCTCTTTAGTTATAGTTTAGATATGAGGTGTCCTCCAAAAGCTCACGTGTAAGACAATGTAAGAATATTTAAAGGTAAAATGATTGGGTTATGAGTCTTAACCTAATTGGTTAATAGGGATTAACTGGGTGGTAATTATAGGCAGGTAGGGTATAGCTGGAGCAGGTAAGGGCCATGCCTTTGAATTACATGTTTTTCCCTTTTGAGGCAGAGTTTACATTCTCTGCTTCTTGGTTTTGTCCTGAGCTACATTTGTCTACCATACCCTTCTGCCATGATGTTATCCCTCACCTCAGGCCCAAAGTGAAGGAGTCAGCCATCTATGGACTGAGATCTCTGAAATGTGAGCCCTCACCTCCCCCCCAATAAACTTTTCCTTCTCTAATTGTTTTTGTCAGATCTTTTGGTCACAGCAGTGAAAAAGCTGGCTAAAACACTACATGATGTTGCCTATAAAATAATATGAATCATGACACTTTTTTTCTCCACCAATGAATGCTAAGCAGAATGTTACAAATGAAAATAACCTGTTATTGGGAATATAATGCAAAACATAATATCTCTAACATGTGTAGGGATGAAAAACTTTTCCTCTTCTCTTTTAGGTTTTATGAAAAGAAGCTGTGAATTAAACTAACAGGAGATAAACTGAGGGAAAGACATAACAATTTTATTTGATATTAACCTTTTAATTTTTTATGCACACTAAATTGTTCATATAAAAAATGCTAAGACCTAAAGAAACAGGTATACTCAGGGCCCCTACATACAATTTTAACAGAAGGCAAGGAATTGTAAAGTGATAATACAAAGAAAAAGATCTTAAGAATTTTAAGGGGCAGTAAATTGTACGGTGGTAAACATCTGGAGAAAATATTTGCAGGTAAGTTACTTAGTAAGATTGGTATGTTCAGATTAATCTCAGCATTGTGTCTACATGTAGTAAATGGCTGTTCTTTCTTTCCTGGAAGGAAAGAAGGGAATATCATCAGAAAGGGAATACCATCAGCTGAAAATAACTTTGTGCAAAGACATGCTTGGGGGTGGCATATTTTTATCCCCTTCACATGGAAAACAGAATCTGGCTTTTTACAATAAAAGCATGGCATCTGAGAAACGTAGTTGGATGGAACAGCAGGAGTGGAAGGGACTGGCTAGTTTCTGGAGGGCCTTCAACTTACTAGAAAATGTCACAATCATTTTCAGTCATGTAGCAACATGAAGAGACCAAGTTGTTTCTACTCTTCTCATTTTAGTACATACTTAATACTAGAAGGAAAAGAGTACATTACTAGTTATTGATATGCTTGATATTTAGGAGCCTGCCTATGATATGAGTAAGACACCATGAGGAGGTAAAACCATCTGGAAAGTATAGCGTACCACTGAAAAATTTAAGTCCCCTCAAATTCCTTAGTGAGAAGGAACAGTTAAAACCTATAATATCTGTCAACATTTTAGATCCAGTCATCTGGAAGAACAGTTGGTACAGAAAATACACCAACCCACAGAAATTGTAGCTGGCTTCACATTGAAACCAGAATGTCGCTTGTGGCATTTGCATTTATTAAGGTGGCACAAGTGGCTAGAAGAAAGCGAGATTTCCTAGGTTCTTTGTGTGAAGTTTCAGATAATTCCTGGGCTTCCACTTACAGGGATAAAGAAGTGAGTACAAATGAAGTCATTTCATGATTTTAACATATTTCCTTTTAACTGATTTATGCATTTACCTTGTACTCTCTAGACAGATCTTCATGGCACACTGATTCTTTAGTTACAGAATTCTCTGCTGAACAGTAGAGCTACATGCCTACAAAGAGAGCAGTGTCGGTTTTTTTTTTTTTAACTATTTATGCCACTTTGGTTATTCGTGTAATCATCTAATTTAATTAAGTTAAATTACTTCAATATTGCATAAAATTTTTAACATTAAATGTGAAAAGATTATAAAATATTGAAGAAAATGACAAAAGTTAATTTGCCAGAGTCCTTTTTAAGACACATTTAAATGCATATTCTAATTTGAGGAAAGCAAAATTAAAGATGTCTTGTGAATAGAGGTTAAATAGGAAGTCACCAAAATTAAATGTTGTAGTCATATAATAAATAAATAAATAAATTAATTAATTACCATAAATGCGAGAACTGAAATTTGATCCACTGTATTGTGTTAAACAGATCTTGATTACTGTTACTAAAAGATCAAAAAGGAACAACTCAAAGTTCATTTTGGCTCATGGATTCAGAGGTTCAGCTTGTGGTCACAAAACCTCATAGCTCTGGGCCCAAAATTAGAAAGAACATCAAGAAAGAAGGGCCAACAGAAGAAAGCTGCTCAGTTCATGACAGTCAGAAAGCAGAGAGAGCTTAAGTGCAAGAAGTCAGGGATTATAATCACAAAAGACATGCCTCCAGCAACCTACTTCCTCTAGCCACATGCTACCTGCCTACAGTTGCCACTCATTAGTCCATTCAAAATTTAACCCATCAAGTGGGTTAATCCACTAATTAGAATACAATTCTCATAATCTAATCATTCTTTCTCTGAACATTCCCGCAATTGCCTTATTCTTCAGCTTTTGTGTTATACCTCATACCTAAACCTTAACAGTCTGTCCCTGGCCCCCAAATCTCATGCTCATTTCACAATGAAAAATATATTTAGTACATTTCCAAATGTCCAAAATCGTATCTGGGACTCAAAGCAAGCTCTTGGCTATGAGCCCTTGTAAACAGTAAAAGTTACATACATGCAATTTATAATGGCACAGAGTATAAACATTTCTATTCCACAAGGAAGAAATAGGGGCTTAGAAAGAAGGGACAGGCCAAAGCAAGAAAAAAATCCAGCAGGCCAAAAAAATCTTGCCACTCCATGTCCATCATCTAGGAGCACATAGTTTTGTAATGTTCTCTTCGAAGGGCTTGTATGCTTCTGTCCTATGGCCTTGGTGGTTGCAGCTCCTATGTCCTCTTGACCTATTTCTGCTTGATTTCTGCAACTTTCCTCAACAGACATTTAACATTACTGGCATCTCTTAATCTTGGGAGTCTCCATTGCAGATTCAGCTTCTTTCCCACATACTCATGAAGGCACCTGCAGGGATTTTGATCCTGCTACCCTTTGCTGGGTCTCTAAGACCTTCCTTTAAAATCTCAGTGGAAGCCTCCATGAGACCCTAACTCCAGCATCCTGCAAAACCAGCATCTTGGGGGATGCTAAGATCTACCAGCATCTTAATAGACCCCCTAGAATGAAAAGTGACAGCAGTCTATTAGGAGTGCCTAAGGAGCTGAACATGCTATAGCAACTTCCTAGCACCTCTGTGCAAGTAGGGTGCCCCCATCATTTCTTTTCAAAGGAATTATTTGTTTTTGTTCATCTCACCCTTGAACTTGAGATGGGTGGTCTTGCCAATTTCTGAGATGCCCCTAACTCATCTTTTCTATTGTCTGTATTTGAAGAACTTAGCATCTCTTTAGTGGCAATGTAATTTCTTTAACAACCACAACTTCCTTGGCTTCAGTTCTAAATGCACTTTTCTGAACAAATTGCAAGCTTTTCAAATATTTGTCCTCTGCATTCTGCTCTTGATTCTTACATTAAACTTGGCTAAAACTCCCATCAGTATCCATGCTGTGATAACTTGAAATTTCCTCTGCCAGATTCATTATCCCATCACATTTAAATTCAGCCTCACAGAAAATCTCAGGACATAGGCAAAAGGTTGTCTTTGTCAGAAGGTAACATGAATGGCCTCTAGACCAACTTTTAATAGATTGCCTCCTCCCTCTGAAACCCCATGAGTCCACCAGTTATTACTGCAGTCCCACTGGCATTGGGTCTTCTGAGTTTCCACCAGAATTGCCCATTAAGCTCTGCTTACAACATTCTAAGGCTTCTCCACCCTGAAATTCCAAATTTTTCCAAACTGACCTCCCACAAACCACTTAGAATGTTTTCAACCCATATTATCAGGTTAGTTACAAGAACAATGACACTTCTGGTACCAATTTCTTTGTTAGTCCTTTAGACTCTGTGACCAAAATAACTGATGAAAACAATTTACAGGAGAAAAAAAAAAAAACAACAATTTCGAGGAGAAAAAATAACCAAACCATAACATACATATTTAGACCTTTCAACATTCTTTTACAATAAAATCCAGCTATTATATGTGCTCTAGTGTAAGAACATAAAATAATTGTGTTTGGGCATTGAGGTCTGTGCTGAACTCTACTCATAATCAAAAGATGGAACTATTGTTTAGAATACATTGGTTATAAGCTATTCCTACAAGTGTACATGAAAAGAATTTAAAACATTACCTTGTAGTTGAAATAACTGCTATTATTACAAATATGCCTACCTAATACTAGAAGAATAATTTATAATTTAAGAGACCCTATCTCAATGATAAAGTGAACATGTCAAGGTGTAAAATTTCCTAAGGAACTTAGGTCAATGGCTATGGATTATTTATTAATTTTTATGGGAAAAGTGCCAGTATTCTTTTTTCTGGTTAAGTGATTTAAAATAGTATAATTCATTGGATCAAATATTCTGATGTGATGTAACACAAATGAGCAATTTTTAATGTATTAAATTATTTTGTACACAAAGCATTAGCCTCTGGTTTATTTTTAGATTCCTTACTCTGTTTGTATTCCATGGATTTATTTTCCAGTTTGGTATAATAGCCAACGTTCTTTTTCAAATATACATAGGTATCACTTCCCTGTACTACTCAAAGTCACAATCACTTGGGCTTTGTCATCTAAAAGCATAGATTCAATTTCTGTGCTTTGCTTCTCACTAGTTGTTCATTCTAAGAAAGTCATGAAAATGTAAATCATACATCTTAAAACTTTTTTAAATTGAATGTGCAAAAATATGTTTGACATGCCTTTGTCAGCATGAAACACATACTAACACTTCATAAAATGCTTATCTCTTTCCTTTTACACCCATTTAATCATGGTTTCTCAGTGTAAGAATGCATCACAAATTGTAGGCTTTTCTTTTTAATATTTTGGGCTTACATTATGTTACTATTATCATAATTTCCTTCTGTTATTTCAATAACTAATCGTCTAATTTAAAAACTTGAACATAGTTTTTTTTGTTTAAATGACTATTTCAATTCTTTCATTTTTCTCTTGGAAGAATAAGTTACCTGTAGTCATATCAAAATATAACAGGATAAAAGACAAGACTCAACTTGAAAAATAATACTTTCTACTTGACCAGGTTTTGAAGTGAGAATTTGGCATTTTTAGTAATAACTACAAAATTGGGTTTAGAAAACCTTCCCTCTTCAACAGCTTCCAGAAATTACCAGATGTGACAACTTCATCAAAAGTTAATACAACTTCATCACATCAATATGACAAATAGTTGTGGAACTATGAAGACAAAAGTTTCTTCTACAGTTTTAAGTATGCATATTTAAATATGTACTTTTATTTTAGAACTTATTAGATTTACATACACATATGTAAATTTCTAGCACACAGAGTTCAAATATTTTAAATGTATTTTGCATTGTAGTTTTTTGTGGGGAGGAGTTCCTGAGACTTGAACTCAGGGGCACCAAACCACTCAGCCACACCCCCTACCCTATTTTGCATTTTATTTAGTGAATGGGCCTGAACGAGTTGCTTTGTGCCTCACAATTGCTGAGGCTGGCTTTGAACTCATGATCCTCCTGCCTCAGCCTCCTGAGCCACTGGAATTACAGGCATGAACCACCACACCTGGTGCATACCACCATACCTGGCCCATCTTAGTTGTTTTAAAAGTGTCCATGTTATATTACTCTTCAATCATATTTTTCATCCTGTTAAAAAAAACAAAAACAATAAAAAAAACTTTTATTATGATTTTTAAAATCTAAGAGATACTTGAGAGAAAACCCAAGTTCAGTCAGATCCCAGGATTTGTTATTCTATATTAATTTTTAATAATTTCACCTCTGGAATATTATAGCTCTATTATACTTTTTGCTCAATTAACATTCTCCTATACTATACAATTATAGGCATGGAAAGTAAGATGAAATTTTATGTCTGTAAACCCAAACTATGTATAAATTTGAATAAACAAGTATAAAATTAATTTTTACCAAACGTGAACAGTTTATTTCACCACAGAGTAATCTTAATGATGCCTGTGCTTGCAAGCAGTAGAAGAAGGATTTTAAAAACTTGAATAGGTAATTAAGAACTGTTTCCAGTTACTGAGTACAGTTCCTTACTCTACCTTTCTAAGTGCAGTTATTGGTTGCTCATATTGTTCTATAGCAAGATCAACTCTTACATCCTCTGTAAAACA